>JAJJBR010002852.1:0-17461 GCA_022817965.1 Solanum lycopersicoides | reverse complement strand
GAAAGACATTTTATACGTGATTATAATATTCAAAACGTATTTTTGTTTACCCATCCAATAAGTTAACAGGTCGGTGGGATCGAGTCACATCAATATTATTTGTAGACCAATACAATGTGTACACATATATTGGAGGACAGGTATATTAAAGTGTCAGCCCACCCAGATGAACCCTTAAGATTTTGGTTGCACCAATATAAACATAGCTCAAATATAAGGTCTAAGCTAGCTTAAGTGAGATTCGAACCCTGGTCTATGGATGGTATCTCTACTTTCTACCAATTGCACAAGGGCACTTCTATGTTTTTTATAGGTGCACTGTTAACTATATCTTAATTACTATCAGTTTTTCAAAATAGTATATACATATATACATATGATTTTTTCGGAAGTTAGCGAATGCACATGTGCCCCACGGGGTAGTGTGGGTCCGCCCCTGAGCCCACCTTTACATGTGACTTATCAATAATGTTGAGCAATATGCATGATCATGCAGGTATCCATCGATACCATACAATTTTTAGATACATAATATATTGGTTATATTATATGTGGCTGAAGGAAGATGAAGTGGACTAGTGTCTCATGCTAGTGAATGATATATCTTTATCACTATTAAGGCTGATTAAGCATCTCACAACTCACTATATGTTACGTTATGACACAATTTATTTGAGGCTGTTTATCAATATAGTCAACTAAATAATAAATGAACTATGATAAAAGAAATTAAATGGAGTAATTGAATACGTGCAACATGCATGCATGTTCCTGTATAATTAGTGTATGATCAGAACTTCAGCAAGAAAAGAAGAACAGAACATATCAACATACATGTGCCTAGTTGTGTCGAATGGAAGGATTCAATTGAATTTGAGTCGATTAAAATGAGTTAACCTTCTTCTATTACATTCTCCACGTGTCTGCTATGGAACATCGATCCCAATTAGGAGTCACAAACGAGTAGATTGAATCGTATATGAGTAGATTAAAAATGGATAAATACTTGATTCAATTCATATTTTAAATAGAGAAAAATGAGTTATATAAATATTTATATTAGAGTAGAAATCATGATAAAAGACTCAAATATAAAACCTTTTACTCCACTCCACCCCCACCCTCCACACAAAAAAAATTAGAACTTTTTAATTTATTTTTTTTTTAAAAAAATAATTTTTTTATTAGCCCTACCCCTACCCTGGCCCCAACCCCCATCCCCGGTGCCTCAAAGATTTTTTTTTTTTTAAAAATTGTTTTCTTACTACTGCCTACCCCTACCCCGACCCACCCCAGCCCACCACTAATCCATTTTAAATGAGTTAGTCACCCAATTCTTTTAAGATAGATAAATTTGAATAGCTATCCATATAAATTATTCATTCGGTAAACCTAATTTCAAATAAGCTTTGGATGAACATAGCATATAGATAATTAGAGAAGAGTCAGGACTTCAGATCAGCGAGTTCTAAATTTTAAAATTGAATAACGATCTTAGATCTTAACCTAAAGTAACAACTATTAAATTTTGAACATTTTTACTATAATCTTCATATTGTTTTAAACAAGTGAGGTTAAAATTATTTAATTCACCATAAATATTTTGGCACCTAAAATAAATTTTTTACTAATTTCACTATAATCTTGAACCATTACTATCAGTTTGCCACCAAAAGTTAAAGTTTTGAAAAGCAAATGCAACAATCATTTTAATAATAAATTATTAATATATGAGATAATTCTAGAATTAAAGATAAAAAATCAAATTTTGAATAGATAATCATACCATGTAAAAGCAAACAAATAAGAAAAAAAAATAAAAAGGAGATACAAGAACACATACCGAAGGCTAGATTTTAGATAAACAATAAAAATTATAACCGACTTTTTAAAAGAAAAAAGAAATTGGATTAAACTTTTTGAAAACAAATGCCTTTTTCCTTTTTTTACATTTACATATTTTTAATTTTTCTTTTATATAAACCCACATATGAAAATATCCCAAAAATAATAAACTGTACATACTGAGTTTCGAGAACTCAGTACCACAAGTTGCAGAACGAATTTACTGGGTTCAGAGATACCACTAGACCAATCATTTTATTGTGCTTTTAGGTTCCTAGAAAATATATATTTATCCATTTTATTTCATATTTTTTATACAAAATATAAAGTCTACGAAAAAGTAAGGATCTTTTTAACTCCGCTCCTGCACATAACGGACACTTAGATATGCAACGATTTCTTCTACAGATAGAAGAAATAAAGCACGACTGCTACATGCTAAACTTTAAGCAAATGTCATCATTTGGTCACTATTTATAATTTATTTTAATTTTAAAAATTTATCTATATATAATCTTTTGGATAAAATACGGGACTGTCAGCTAACATTATAAAATTTAATATATTTATTTCTCATAGAAGTTTTAATATTTTTTAGAAAAATCTTTTAGACTAAGATCTAAAAAGTTATGCGGAAAAGATAAAAACTAACGGCTGAATTTTTTTTGTAATAGATAGAAGTTGTCAAAAGACTATGGTTAGTGTTTATCTCCATTACAACAACTATGGTCACGCAAATACCACTTTTTTGAGGTCACTATATATATTTTGTTCTTATTTTTTAATTCTATCCAAAACTTGTGTGTTTTCTCATAAAATTTTAAGTTAGCTTTGAGACTAAAATCCAAAAGATTATTTACTGTAAAAATAATTGGATTATCAAAAAAAAAAAAAAAGACCTGCTGAAAACTTTTGTAATTTGTAATTGAATAGAAGTTGTCAAAAAGACAAAAAAAAAAAGTAATTAGGCTTTTACCACCATTACAACGAAAGATGAAGAAATAAAGCAGGTGAATCAGAATGGTAAATACTGATTTATCCTTAACTATTTATCTTGGGTTCAAGTTCTTTTGGATATGAATGGTTTTTTTTTATTAGGAAGTGTTATATCCTAATGTGATACTTTTCATTGCTTTTTATTAGTGAGCCTTATACTCCTAATGTGATACTTTCCCGTGGGACTTTGAATTTAATTAGGCTCTAATTTATGTACTTGGATATGAGTCGTCTTTTCTATTAGGAAGTGTTATACTCAGTGTGATATTTTTCAGAATGAATTTGAATATTTTTCAGAATGAATTTGAATTTAATAGGTCTCCAATGTGTGTATGTAACGCCTGAAAATAAAGCACCTAGAAGCAAAACAAATTCAAGCATCAAACCAGAAAAATTAATTACTCCACTTATCAAAAACTAGTACTACTATTAAAAGCAACATAACATGTTTATTTTCGCTTCCCATTTATTATCAAAAACAAAAAAAGTAGCAGCTAAATTGATCCCAATTGTACTACTCCTGTTTATGCTGCTGATCCCTCTTCTTTCCCCATTGTTGCACACAAAACCTGATCTTCTTAGCTGCTGCTAAGTATTCCACCGCCTGAACCGGTTCAAGTATTTTCACTATTTCCTTCAACGTCTTCATCCTCAGTTCATCACCTTCTTCAATTACATCCGCCATGTGTCTGCTATGTTTATCTAAAGCTTCATCTGCATTCTCACAATCATGTCCCTCTTTTTTTATCTTCCCCGTCAGCGGTTGATCCACTATGTCCTCTTGTAAGCTAGCCAATTTCGTTGAAATCCTCCTCTCTTCTCGAATCGTCTTTCCTTGCAGCTCGTCAATCATACTCAATTGTTTCCCAGTTAACTCGCTGAAATCCCCGCTTTTGATCCCATGAAGGCACTGATCAGCTATCACAGATTCCTCCACTTCGCTGAGCGCGTAAATCAGACGGATGAATGAAGAAGGCCTGCACCCACCGATCCAGAGTACCGAATTCTCTAACGTGGTACACGTGGCTGGTGAGAATAACGGGTACACGTCAATTCGGGCTAGGCGGATACGGTTGTTAGAGTGCTCTTGGAAATGTTTTATGATTTTTTCGACGAGTTGTTTGAGTTGTTGTTCGTCTATTTCACCGTTTTTGGCCTGAGCTGAAGCATGTTCGAGTTCGGTTAGTTCTTCGTGCTGAATACTCTTCCAAGCACATTGTAAGAGTTCTTGTTTCTTACGATCACTCTTGTTTGAATTACTTGCCATTTTTCTCTCTTTCTCAAATTGTTTCAGTTATCGAATTATCAGTGTGTTATATGCATGAAAGAAGAATATATATATATAAGCCCCGAGGATTAGGGTCGAAGTAAATCGAAATTCCATATGAATTCCCATCCTAACAAAGAACAGACGAATAGCACACCGCCCTCCATTGTCTTAATGTGAAAGTATTTGATTAAAGACTGACATACTCTTTTTTTTTTTAATATCCTCTTAATTTTTTATTTTTTTAAAAATGAAATGATTATATTTTAAAAAAGTAAATTTTAGGATTATCAAGCATAAAAATTATATTTGTATGTTATAACTATAGTTTGTATAATTGCGGCTATTAATATGTATATTTCAGTATACATATACGAATCGCTTGTATAATATGTGTTTGTATAAAGTAAGAAAGAGAGAAAGACAAAAGAAAATTGGGCAAGGAAAAATTTGTATATGTATGATTATAAGTGTATAAGACGGAAATATATGTATTTGTATATACACTTTTTTCTCGCTTTATATGCACAAACACAATTTATGCATTTGTGTTTGTATATAAAGTGAGAGAGGCGAGTGAGAGTGGCGAGCAAGATTCTCTGATAGAGCAGCGAACGAAAAGATATGTATATATACAGTTTTCTCTCGTTGTATTAAAACACAAATGTTTTTTATACATTTGTGTTGGTAAAGTGGGAGGGTGAGAGGGGCGAGGAATAGACTGCCGAGCGAGATCAGGAGAGTGGCGAGCGAGAGATTCGGGGAGGGAGGCAAATGACAACTGTTTGCTACGAATTACAATTAAGTCAAACTGTGATTATTCTATTTAATTGAATTAATATTTTGCTATTTTATATAATTTTCCTTTGAAAAATGATTTTTAATCATATTATTATTAAAAGGGATTAATTTATATATTATTTTTATTATTTAAGTGTTAATTTTAAAATATTTAAAAATTAATTTACTTTAAACGAAAATAGTCTGACAATTTTCTACGAGTCCAACCCTGAATAGACACCGAAATATATGTCAATTTTAAATTGTAAAATTGAAAAATATATTAGATTCTTTTCCATTTCCTTATAAATAAATTTAGATAAAAAAAATATTAAATAAGAAAAAAAAAGGAATGGGTTGTGGTGAGTGGTGGGCGTGGAGGTGAAATCAGAGGGCTGTGCCTTCCAATTGAAGAATTTATGGTGTCTAACAGAAACAGAAACATAAAAATCAGCGAACTCCGGGAATTGATGCCTTTGCCGAGTAGTGCCAACCTTAGTATGCAGCTGCATCAGAATTCACTAACTGATCTACTTTTTGATTTTTCATTCGGTTCGGTATTCAGTATTTATATTGGAATTAAACTAAATTTGAGTTTGAATCAAAAAGTTCATATAAAGGTAAATCGTTTCCTAATAAAATAAGTTTTATATTTCAGAAACTCAAATCTAAAACCTCAGATTAAAAATGAAAGAGTACTTACTGCTCTATGAAAGGGTTGTCAAAAGAGCAGCTTACGGAGCAGTTTGTTGGAGTAACTTACCAAGCACCTTCAGTTGTCCTTATTATGACTATACATTCATCTATCAAATTTTAAAAAAAATGATGTTTCAAAAAATTTAACAATTTTTTTTGTGAATCAATTAAGCAACATATTTGATCAATTTTTTAAATGGGTAAAATAAATTAAATTAATAAATGACGGGTCTATAACTCACCAAACTTGAGCGGCTTAAACTAAGTCATATTTTGATAGACAAACTTTGCCACCCCAACATGTGGCTAAAGTTTTGAGACTAGTTTTGACGAGGAAAAACGCTTAGATTGCTAGTTTGCTACACATTTATACAATTTGAAAAAGTATAAGACTATTATCTTACGTTTATAGAACTTTAAATTAATTTAATCAATTATTTTCTCATAAAATTTTCAATTTGTTTGAGAAAAATCTTTAAGACTTAGATTTAAAAAATTATCCAATAAAAAGGATGAGGGAACTTTTCTAATTGATAGAACTTGTCAAAAGACTATGGTTATTGGTTAGTCTTTATCATTTTCTCCCCATTACAATGACTAACGGTTACAGAAATTTCATTTGTCCATGAGGTCCCTGTTCATATTTAGTTCTTATTTTTAAATGGTTGTGTGTGGAATTCAAATTGATAAATAGAGACTAGTGAGATTTATGCGTATTACGATCATGCTTAGGCAAATTTGTATCTTGCTTTCTCTATGTCTAGTTCCTCGTCTCCTTCTTCAGTCGATCGTCTCCTTCTTCAGTCGATCGTAGTTCTTACTTCCAATATTTTTGTATTTCTGTTTGGGCTTTTGCCTTTAGTTGTTACATTTACTTGGTGAAATTGTAATTGATCTTTAGCCTAATTAATATAGTTGAGAAACAAGTTAGAGTTATCGTTGAAATTGAGTTCATTACAGGTGCGTTCTAGTAAAACTTTTGTAATTGAACAAAAGTCGTCTTAATCCCCATTACACTTCCAATAAATGTTGAAGCAACAACGAGGCACATCGCATATACAGCTAAATTTGGAGTAGAGTCAGTGGCGGACCTAGGATATTCGTTTAGGGATTCGAAAAATAAAAGTATAAACGTGTAAATAATTCTTTAGAAATGAAAGCTTGATTTTTTGAGTTTAAAACCACACTTTTTAGCACGGTTTTGAAATTAAAAAAAATACTGAAAAAAACTGAAAAAGAAAAAGATATTTTCGTTCAGAGATTCAAAAAATAAAAATACAAACGTGTAAACACGCCTTTAGAAATGAAACCTTGATTTTTTGGGTTTAAAACCAAACTTTAAGCACTGAGAATTGAACCAGTGACACACACTTAATTTCAACAAGGCTTATCGCTGTGCCATTAGCTTCTCTTTACTATTAAGGGGTTCAAAATATATATATCTATAAAAAATTATTTTAAGTAATTTTTTGCCAGAGCGTTCGAGTGAACCCCTGGAGACCATGTGGATTTGCCCCTGAGTAGGATGGAGGAAACAAACTGGATGCTACAATTTTGTTCTTGAGATGGACTCACTAATCATCAAGGATATGGTTGCTGGAAAGAATAACAATAACCTGAAACTGAGGTTTATTACTGAGAATTTAGCAATAAGTTTGAGTCATGCTTATACTAAAGCGGTGCACTGCTTCAGAGAAGCAAACCAGGTAGCAGATCAGGTAGCAAAATACAGTGCTATATATTAAGGCTGCACTATGATATCTAACTTTAACAACTTACCAGAAAAATTATCAAAACTTAGTACTACTATATATAAAGCAACATAAATTAACCCATACATGTTTTTTTTTCCTTCCCCATTTATTACCATAAAATAAAAAAAATAAAAAAGAGTACAAATTATAAGTTACTCCAGTAGAGTACTACTCCTTATGCTGCCGATCCCTCTTCTCTCCCCATTGTTGCACACAAAACCTAATCTTCTTAGCTGCTGCTAAGTACTCCACCGCTTGAACCGGTTCAAGTATGTTCAAAATTTCCTTCAACGTTTTCATCCTCAGTTCATCACCTTCTTCAATTACACCCACCATGTGTTTGCTATGTTCATCTAAAGCTTCATCCGCTTTATCACAACCATGTCCCTCTTTCTTCATCTTCCCCACAAGCGGTTGATCCACTATGTCCTCTTGTAAGCTAGCCAATTTATTCGTAATTTTCCTCTCTTCTGCAATCGTCTTACTTTGCAAATCGTTAACCATGCTCAACTGTTTCCCACTTAGTTCGCGAAGCTTCCTGCTTACGATCCCCTCAAGGCACGGATCAGATTCGTGGGCGTCAGGTTCAAAATCGGTAAGGGCATAAATGAGTCGAATGAAAGAAGAAGGTCTACAGCCAGCGATCCATAGGATTGAATTCTCCAAGGGAGAGCACGAGGCGGGTGCGAACAATGGAGACACGTCTTTTCGGGCTAGATGGAGACGCTTGTCAGAGTGCTCTTGGAAATGTTTTATGACTTTTTCGATGAGTTGTCTCAGTTTTTCTTCATCTTTTTCATCGTTATTGATATGACCTACAGCATGTTCGAGTTCGGTTAGTTCTTCGTGTTGAAGACTCTTCCAAGCACACGCTGCGTACTCTTGTTCGTTATGATCAGTGTTGTTTGAATCAGTTGCCATTTTCTTTTTCTTATATTCCAAGTTTTCTCATGTATGTGGTAAATATATACTACTCATAGAGGGATATATATATATATGAGAGAAGGACAAACAACAACCGAATAGCTAGCACCGCCCTTGTGAAAGTGTGTGATTAAATTTATGACTTTCTTGTGGCATACTGTATTTACTTTGTCTCGTTTTATTTGTTCGGGAATTAAATGATTAATATTTTTCTAATCATATTATTATTAGAAATGGGAAACTTTTACATATAGCTACTTAAAAATAATTAATTACTCTTCATAACTATAGTTTGATAATTACAATTTGTAGCTACATGTTATATAGAGGAGAGAGGCGAGCGAGACTGGGAGAGAGAGGAGAGAGGCGAGAGAGGGAGAAAAGAGTGGGAGAAAGGTGAATTGTATATATGTATATTGGTTAGATAATTGTATACTATACATATGTAATTGTATATATGGCAAGAGAGATTAGGAGAGGGAGGAGAGAGGCGAGCGAGGCTGGAAGAGAGAGGAGAGAGGCGAGCGAGATCGAGAGAGGGAGGAGAGAGGCGAGCGAGTGAGGGAAGAGAGTGGGAGAGAGGTGAATTGTATATAACTGTATATTATACATATATATTTGTATAAATGTCAGCGAGATTGGGAGAGGGAGGAGAGAGGCGAGCGAGATTGAGAGAGGGAGGAGAGAGGCAAGGGAAAGAGGGCAGAGAGTGGGAGAGAGGTGAATTGTATATGTATATAGGCTAAAAATTGTATATTATACGTATTTATTTGTGTATCCTGGCGAATTATACAAATACAAACATGACTAATTATACAAACTAGAAGTCAGCCCACGTAATTAATGTATAATGTTAGTCATGAGTGGTAATTATAGCAAACTATAGCTATGATGAGTAATTAAATAGTATAAGTTTGCTTATCTGCGTAATTTTCCCATTAGAGGGGAAATGGGATTAGAAATTGTGTTTTATGTAGTATATTTTACTCTTATGTATTTTTAAAATATTAACTTTAGTTTAGAACCACAAGATTAAAAAATCTTTTTTTTTCTTAAACTCCATTACAAGTCAAACTAAGTCATTCTTTTTGAAACAGACGGAGTAAATAAGAAGAAAAAAAAGAAGAAGAGAAGAGTGGTGGGTGTTGATGTCTTTTACTTTAAAACAAAAGTTCCATGTGATGAACACAAATATATATATATGTCTTGGAACAGACAAAAAAAATTAAAAATCAGCGAGCTCCGGGAATTGATTCCTCTGTAGAATAGTGCCAACCTTATAGCAGGCTGTTGAAGTTGCTGTTGGGTTATTCCACATCGAAAGTGGAAAGGGCTGGTGGTTAATTTATAAGTGTGAGGTAAAGTCTCAACCTTTGAGCTAGCTTTTGGGTTGAGAAGGCCCAAGACCATCCAACATTGGTATCAGAGCCCAGGTTGTCAACAAGTCTCAGCCCACCGGGAGAAACTGGGTTGTCGCTTTCTCCAGCCCAAGGCCCGATGTCTGAAGGGGGAGATTGTTGGGTTATCCCACATCGGAAGTGGAAGGGGCTGGTGGTCAATTTATAAGTGTGAGGGAAAGCCTCAACCTTTGAGCTAGCTTTTGGGTTGAGAAGGCCCTAGATCACCCAACAGTTGCTAAGTAGCTTTTTGAATTAATGATGACACTATACGTGTTCATCACAAGTCAATGAATAGGGTTTCTACGGAAAGTAAAAGCTTAAAGTAAAAGACTTACTAGAGTTAAATTGAAAATTAAACCCTCTAGCAGGGAGGAAGAGAAAATCATGACATGTCTAATATATTTCCAACACAAACTCTTCTAATATAAGAATCAAATTCTTAATCCCTTCCCCTTTTGTAACAACTATGTTACATAAAATAGAAATAATACATCTATTGTCCACTGCAACTACTCGGTCAATATAGAATTCAAGACCCCAACATAGCTATTTCTAGCTATAACTCATCAAACTCAAACAATGAATATATACAACTTGAAATGATTTTAATTCCTTTATAACATAAGAATAGATCTTACAGTGAATAAGCACAAAACTAAATTCTCAAATACTAACAACTAAAGACAGTAGATTGCTCTATCAGGTCTCTTGTTGTATCTTGGAAATATTTCTTCGAGAGAACTACTTTTGTTGTATAATTTTTCCAATGTAAAAACTAGGTTTTGTCACTTGTCTCAACGACTAATATAAGATGGGCGAATAACTCGATGCAACACCCTTGGCTGGGAGAGTACGTACTTATCCTCCGCGACGCGTAATAGTGATTTTTGCAGCTTTTTACAGCTATCGCTTTCACATAGTTAAACTCTCAGTCACTGATGGGGATCAGGTCACATATTAGATGCCACAGTTTATTAAATCATCAATAGTAACTTATACAACAATTTACAGGTAACTTTGCAAACAATTTCTTTAAAATTGCTAACCGTAAAAGTGCTCATATTTGTTTGAAATGCATTTAGGTTTGTTTGTTTCTCTGATCTTCAGTTAGTAAACTTCATGCCTTCCAATAAATTAAATCTGCAATCTTGTCATAGATTTATAATTTACTTGAAATTGAAGGGGTTTCCTTTCATGCAATTACTCATTTTATACTTGGAGGAATAAGCCAATTACGAAAAAATGGATTAACTTTTTTCATCTCTAGTACATGTTTGGGGGTGGGAGCGAAGGAAAATAATTTATGACGTTTGGTCCTTAAGAACATAACGGATAGATAAATCATCTTATTTACACATGATCATGCAGATCAATCGATACCATATAATTTTAGATACGTATACTTGTTATATATTTGAAGGAAAATGAAGTTGACTAGTGTCTAATGCCTAGTGAATGATGTATCTCACAACTCACAATATAGTCAACTAAATAATCCATCAAGTATGATAAGAAGAAATCAAATGGACTAATTGAATACGTGCAACATGCATGTAGCTATAGTTGTGTCGAATGGAATTATATTGTAAATAAATTTGAGTGAGTTATTTATTTAAATAAATGGCCTGTAAAAGTTAATTGGATTAAAATGAGCTAGGCTCAATAAAGTTTGACTCAAATAAGCTAAATTGAGTAATGATTCAATACAACTCTTTTTTTAGGCTCAAATTAAATGAGCTAAAAAATGAGTTGGGTTTAAATGAGTTAGACTTATACGGTGCATTCTAGTAAGTTTTTTTTAACCCTTCTCTCTCGAAAGTTTTCGTCCTTTTTGCTCTCTTTGTAATTTAAACTTACAGTTTTAAGATTGAGAGTGAAAATTGTTTACTATCCGAGCAACTCCCACCTGTAGTAGTAACATTTTCAGTATCATTTGAGAGGAATGCAGGGTGAAAAATTTTGTGATTGAATAGGAGTTGTCTTTATCCCCATTACAACAACAGATGATGAAATAAAACAAACTGATACAATCAAAACCAAATTCAAGCATCAAACAAGAGAAATTAATTATCAAAACTTAGTACTACTATAAAAAGCAACATGAAACTCACCTATACATACTTTTCTTCCCCTTTCCCATTTATTATATAATAAAAAAAAGTACAAGTTATAAATTAGTACTACTCCTTGTGTTGCTGATCCCTCTTCTCTCCCCATTGTTGCACACAAAACCTAGTCTTCTTAGATGCTGCTAAGTACTCCACCGCCTGAACTGGTTCAAGTATTTTCACTATTTCCTTCAACGTCTTCATCCTCAGAACATCACCTTCTTCAATTACATCCGCCATGTGTCCACTATGTTCATCTAAAGCTTCATCCGCTTTCTCACAACCATGTCCCTCTTTCTTCATCTTCCCGGCTAGCGGTTGATCCACTATGTCCTCTTGTAAGCTAGCCAATTTCGTTGAAATCCTCCTCTCTTCTCGAATCGTCTTTCCTTGCAACTCGTTAATCATGCTCAGCTGTTTCTCAGATAGTTTGCGGAGATCCTCGGTTACCATACCTTCAAGGCAAGGATCAGTTCCTTGGACTTGGGGTTCGAATCCACAGAGAGCATAAATAAGTCGAATGAAAGAAGAAGGTCTACAGCCAGCGATCCATAAGACCGAATTCTCCAACGGTGAGCACGTGACGGGTGCGAAGAATGGGGACACGTCTTTTCGGGCTAGACGGATACGGTTGTCAGAGTGCTCTTGGAAATGTTGTGTGATTTTTTCCATGAGTTGTGTCAGTTTTTCTTCATCTTTTTCACCGTCTGCAGCATCTTCGAGTTCGGTTAGTTCTTCGTGTTGAAGACTCTTCCAAGCACACTTTACATATTCTTGTTCCTCACGATCACTTCTTTTTGAATCAGTTGCCATTTTCTTATTATTATTCTTTTTCAATAATGATAATTAACTAACACATATGTTGTATACTCATGCAGGAATATATATATATATATATAACCGAGAGGGGTGGGGGAAGACATATAAATCCGATTAATAGAGAACAAAAACAACCGAATGGCGCCACCACTCTACGTCTCAATTCATGCGAAAGTATTTGACTCTAAAATAAGACATGTATATCCCCTGCGTGCTAGCTTTTTCTAAATAAAGTAAGATAAAAAATAATTTTTTATTTCATATGTAATCACTTGATTTATAATATTGTTTTCTTTTATTTTTACAAGTTATATACTTTTAGATAAATAAATGATTTATTTTTATTAATTAAATTAAATATTAAAATAAAGTAAGTCATATTTATTAATTGAAAACTTAAGAAAATTAAACAAGAATAGAAGAATAAGTTAATAAGATTATGTGCTAGCACCTAGACGTATCTAGTATATATATAAGTCAATTATTATTTTAAATTATATTATGTTAAAATTTTATAATCAATATATACTTTTTGCATATAATTTAAATTTTAAAATATTAAATTTATAAATTAATTAAATTGACTTTTGTAAATACTCTTTTTTAAAATAGCTTTCAAGTACTCCCTTATACTACAATTTTTAGAGAGCGGCTTTTGGAAATAAAGATGGCCTTTAATTTACTTTTAGCGATGTTCATGTCCTTTAATTTTGAGTATGTAAATATAAACACTTAAATTTGTACAGATTAAATAGGTAGATTCATGCGTTCTATATGACATAATACACGTAGAATGTCACGTATGATACAAAATTGCATGTAGATTGTCATGTAGGATAACAGTGTCTATTTGTTCAATTTTTACACAATTTTAAGTGCCTACTTGTGCACACCCAAAATTAAAGGTTATAATTATCATACCAAATTAAGGGTCATGTTTATGTATTATACCGAAAATAAACCTTACAAATCAGTTTCTCTAAGTAACTAAAATGATAAGATGTGGTATTTAAGGGTGTGTACAGTGTACATAATTTTATAATCTAAGCTAATTAAATACTTCCAATAAATCTATAATCTTGCCCTTCGGTTATCTTTCGGTCTTAGTATATCCTGGTTTCAATCTTTTGACTCAATGATATATTCATTTCTAACCCCCAAATTTAATCAAACTCGTTTTAATTTTACCTGTTTATTAATTATCTTATTATTCTTTTAAACTATTTAAATTTGCGTCATTACCGAATTTGATTCTAGGTTGTTGTTTGTGTTGACATCTAGCTAAATACTGAAGAATGCACTGGATTTTCAAATCGAGATTTATCAACTTTGATCTCAATTTGAATATTTGATTTTCAGATTTCTTGGCTATTTAAATCTAAATCTGTTGGAATTGATTCTTAAGCTCAAGTGTTATTGAGCGTACTTGGACCTCCTTCTTGTTTTCGGAGAATCGAACTAAAGTACTCATTGATGAATCTTGTCTCGAAGTTTCTGAATTCGAGTGTTAAAATCAGTTGGGTCATTCATGTTCTGCTTAACAATAGTTATACACGGTTAGCTTGGCATAAGAATTAAGAAGTCGCAAATCCGTTAGTTTTACAAATCCTCAAAATTCTCTTATTACCATTATCCCCTATTAGTTTTATAAATCTTCAAAATTCCTTATTTTGACACATCATATTAATGTATCAACGCATCAAATTAATGTATCACGCGCATCAGATTGATGTATTTCGCGCATCATATTAGTGTATCATTTATAAAATGTACATCAGATTAGTGTATCATGTATAAAATGTGATGTATCTTACTTAACGATTAATGTATTTCGCGCATCAGATTAATATATCAGCACTTATATTATTATATCATTTAAGAATTTTTGTAATTATAAACTTATAAGGGACAATGCACAAGTAAAAATAAACGGAGGGAGTACTATTATTTCAAAGCTGACAGTATGAATAACTAGGGATGGCAATTTCAGCTCATATAAGTGAAATGAAACCATTTTGCTTATATTAAAATTAAATGGATCACTCATATTTTCTTTTTTTTTTCTTAAATGGGTTAATATGATCTTCAACCTATTTAAACTCATACAAATATGGACACAATGGATTAACATAAGAATCCATATCCAGTCAATATAAGTGAAATGAAATTTATTTTTTTTTTTGGAAAAAAAAATAATGTAGGCGTCGATCGGCGAAAGGTGAGGACCGGGGGGTTCCCGGGGGAGGGGTAAATTTTTATTATTTTATTAAAAAATAGATGTTTTTTAGTTTTGGAAAGTAAGAAAATTTTAGGGGAAGGTTGTGGAAGGTGGGGTTTGGGGGGGGGGGTAATTTTCTTCTTTTTTTTAAAAAAAAAATAGATGTTTTTGCTTTTGGAAAATAATTTTTTTAGGGGTAGATTGTGGAAGGTGGGGGAGGGGGTAATTTTTTTTTTCTTTTTTCTGAGTACAAATTTTTTTTAGGTGTAGGTTGGTGGAAGGGGAGAGGGGTGTTGTGCCTATGGAGAGGAGTTTTTTTTTTTTTTTTGGAAAAACAAATTTATTTAAGGGAAAATTAAGTGAGATGGCAAACTATAGTAAGTAATTAATTAATAAGGGTATAGTTTAATTTATTTATTATAGTTTTATTTTTTTGGCCATAATTAATGGGACCCACCACCTATTTGTATACCAGTAAAAGACTTATTTATGATTTTCTATATATAATTTTATATAAAATTAATTTTATCTCTATTATCCCCGTTACATCTCTTTCTCCCAAAATCACTCTTCTACTCTATTTTGAATTTCAAATTTAAGAAGATTTCACGTTCTCCCTCCCGTCTTGCTCTTAATTTTTGCAGGTAATCGCCAAAATCAACCCATGAATCTATTCTTCTTTAAAAGAATTTTCTTTATCCACAATTGTATATGTATTATACTTAATTTTTCATATATTTTTTAAAAAAAATCTTTTTTTCTTATCAAATTACAAGTTCTTCAAAATCAGAATGGGAGATTCATCTCCATCCGTAAGAATCACTTGCTTGAATATTGTGTATATAGTTGTTTGAATATCAAATTATTATATATAAAACTAATCAAGGTATTTGAGCTGTTATATTCATATTTTAATTTTTTTGTATATTCAACTAGTGTTATATGTATATAAGTAATTACTTTAAAAAATGATATAAATATTTATTTTAAATCACATTTTTTTTGTATTTTACGTTATTATATACAAAACTGCTTGAGGATTTGTGTATATACAAGTACTATATTCATACTTTTATTTATACATATATAATTACTTGTATATGTATATAATAATTACTTTACAATTTGATACAAGTCAAACAATTTATATTCTTTTATTTACATTCGTATATAACTTTGTTTATACATGTACAATATTTTATATTTTATATTCATTTTATTTACATTCGTATATAACCTTTTTTTATACATATACAATTTTTTTGTATATTCAACTAGTTTATATGTATATGAGTAATTACTTTAAAAAATTTGGTACAATTATTTGTGTAATAATTTGTTTTAAATCACAATTTTTTTGTATTTTACGTTATTATATACAAAAGTGTTTGAGTAATTTATATATATACAAGTACTATATTCATATTGTTATTTTATACATATACAATTACTTGTATATGTATATAAAAATTACTTTATAATTTGGTACAAATTAAACAATTTATATTCAATTTGTTTACATTCGTATATAAACTTTATATACATTAAAGAGTTTAGTGTTCCGGAAACAAGTTTGTATAGTCTTTCTGTCGTTATAGAATTCTTTTTTGAGAAAATATTTGATTTTGAATGTTTAGCTTAAATCATGAGATTATGTAAATCTTAATTTGATACCGTATTTAGGGCTACTGTTACTATTTAATGGAAAAGTAAAATATAGTATAAATTTAAAAAAAAAAACATTTTATACAAATTAAAGCTAGATAACAAACTAAATTGTACCCATAGAATGTAATTATGTAAACTATACCCATATAATGTTATTTCATAAATTCAGTATGCCATATATGAAAATTTTCTTTTATTTAAATCAATTAGAACCATTTTGCTCAAATCCATATTTGCTCATATTATATTTGGATGAATTGTAATTAAAATTATTTTTTCTCAATCCATATTCAACCCATCCAAATCCGATCCAATCCAATTATTTGTCACCTCTATGAATAACCATCGAATAATAGCTCAGAATTAACATAGAGAGAAGACAAAACTCTATGGATGCCATCTCAACTTCTACCCTTCTCTTATTCACATGTTCAAATTCCATTTTGATATTGCTTTCCTTATCTTGTCCAATGCTCCTACCTAGTTTCAAATTTTTTATTTCTAATCTTATCTCTCATAGTATTTTACACATTCACCTCAACGTTCTTATCTTTGCAACTTCCTCCATTGCATACAATAAAATCAATCTAGCCATCACTGTAGAATTTATCTTTAAATTTTAACATGTCTTCATATCTCACAAAAATCAAATTTCGAAAAATTCACTTTATTTATTAAATTTTGTACAAAGTCAAACAATCATAAATAAATTGAACTAAGAAGTAGTAATAATCTTCTTTTTTTAAAAGCCACTATTGACCACTTGGACAAAAAGAGTTGCAAAAAAATTACCAACCTCACAAAATGTATTGACAAACAAGAAACAAGTTGCTCAAGCATCGTTTTTCCTCATGCCGCCAGAAAATGTCGATACATGGTGGGCCTAACCGCCGAAGCCTGGGGGACAAAACATGAAACAAGCGAAAACGGAGAGTCGAAGCCAAGCACAATACAGGAGAGCGAGGAGACAAGCGGTGACGCGAAAG
>JAJJBR010002851.1:93226-112676 GCA_022817965.1 Solanum lycopersicoides | reverse complement strand
TGTTATTGGATCACTTTGGCCGGTGATTCCACCTCTTTTCGGTGTGGGGGAGACACTGGATTTCATGATGCTCACATGATCTATGTTGGTTAAAGTTAAAGTTCCCAATGAATGAATGAGGCCAGCCTCAAATGATGTACATAATGAAACGAACGATACCAATGGTGTTAGGATAGGATAATCAAAGGTGAGTTAGACTCAAGTAATGACATTAGGTCATTCTTGGTCATTTCACAACGAACCTAATGAAAGTCTTAAACTGCACCCTAGGTATAACTGGTGATTTCACTGGACTATGAATGAAAAGAAATGAAGTACGTATGAATGAATGAAGCAGACTCTGTGTTTGCTAACGAAGGCTCCCAGTTGAGGTTCCATATGTTGAGCCCTCTTTTCTGGGATGTCTTAATGTCAAGTCCATGATTCCAATGTCTCATGGCATATGAATGAATGATATGAAAGAAGTTATGTGCTACATGCAAAAATGTGTTGTATGCTATATGATATGTGCTATGTGTAAATGTTATGTGCTGTGTGCAAATGTGAAAAGTATGATGATATATGTTATTCTCATGGCATAACTTTCCTATTCCCAATCTGGAAAGCTCACTGACTTTTGTAATCCAAATTTTGAAAGATTATTTACTTTCCTAATCCAAATTAGGAAACTTTCCTAATCCCAATTTGGTAAGTCCACTGACTTGACTTTCAAAAATCATGTTGTTAGGAAAGAGCTATTCTTTCTCATGCATGTACTTGGTGTGTGCTTGCATATACCCATACTTAGTACAAGTGTGTACTAACCCCATACAAACTCTACTATTTTAGGTGCAGGCACAGGTGGACGGTAGAGCTACAGGATCATCGTTGCAGTTATCCGGACGTCCAGCATTCATCCGGCTTTGGTAGGTCCTCATGCTTTCGAGGATGTTACTATTTTATGTTCTAACTTAGTTTAGGAGTTGAGCTAGTGGAGTATGTTCCACTAGCGTTTCCTTCCTATTTTTATTCAGACTATGTATTGGTGCTATTTTGGCAATTATACGCTTAATAAGAATTGAACTATTTTTTTCAGTTGCTTATCTCTTAGTGTTAGATGGTTGATGGTGAACAAATACGTATTAATGAGAATGTTTTTATAAGTATGTTAGGAAACAAAAAGTTTCAAATTTTCTGCTAAAATTAACCTATGTAAAGTAAGAATAACGTAAGTAGGCTTGTCTGCGACCTCTGAGAGGTCAACGACGCCGGTCTCGTCTGGGGTCTAGATTCCAGTCGTGACAGGGTACACAAGGGGGAACGGGACGACTAAGAACACATTTAAGAAAGTGTCATAAAGAATTTGCTCGCCTAGATGATATAGAAAGAGCTAATAGAAATGGAACACCCATACTCGAAAGTTCTATGGGTGTTGGAGGTTCTAATATGGTTCAAGGTGTATTAAATATGTCTAACCCGGCTAGTCGAAGCACACACCGCACGTATAGTAAAGAAAAAGATCGTAGAGAATTAGCTAAAATGGTTGTTGTTTGTGGTTTACCTTTTTCATTTCCTTCACATCCTGGTTTTGTTCATTATATTCGAGAATTATATAACCCAGATTATGAAGGTATTCCAAGAAATACAATTAAAAGTGATATTTTTAAATATCAAAAAGAATATTCTCATTTTCTTTGTTGTTTATTTGCTTATTATGATGGTAGATTATCTATTACTTCTGATATGGGACGTAGTCCTAATGGTAACAATTATTTTACACTTACTGTCCATTGGATTGACCATGAATGGAACATGCAAAATGAATATTAGCGTATAAATATGTTGAAGAAACTAAAACCGGTTCTTATATAGCATCAAAAGTGGGCTCTATTTTACAATATTATGGAATATGTGATAAAATAATGAGTGTCACTTTAGATAATGCTTCTAATAATTTAAGAGCCGTTGATTATGTAAAAAGTAGACTTTGTCCAATTGATACTGATTGTTTTCATATTAAGTGTGCCATACATGTTTATAATTTAATAGTAAAAGATGATATTTCTCAATTTGGAGTTTCTTGTGAAAAAAATAGACTTGCTTATAATTGGATTTTTAAAGCTAAAGTAAAAGCTAGAATTACAGAATTTAAAAATCGTGGTAATGAATGTGGACTTGCATATAGAAAAGTTCCAAAAGAAGTATGCACTAGATGAAATTCTTTATTCGAAATGCTTCAAGTTGCTTATATTTATCAAGAACCGAAACAATTAGTTTTTAATGCTCATAATGCGGACCCGAGTTTAAGAATTGGCTTTGAAGATTGGCAAAATACAAAAGAACTGATTGAATTTTTAAGTGTTTTTTATAGAGCAACAAATGCATGTTCTGGTCAATATTATCCTACTATTTCTTCTGTTTTAGTAAATATTTGTGCTATTTTATCAGAATTTGCAAAATATAAAGGAAAAGATCAATTTAAAGATTCACTTGCTTTTATGATTGAAAAATTGAAAAAATATTTTTTCCCTATTCCTCAAATCTATTTGACTGCTACTACTTTAAACCCAAATTATAAATTAAGAGGTGTTGAAAGAATGGTTGAAAAGATTTATGTAAATTTAGAAATTAAAGATGATGAAACTCCTAGTGTTGAACAATGTAAAAGTAGCATTTATACAAAAGTTAGAGATTTATATAATGCATATAAAGTTATGGAAATAAATATTCCAATAGTTGAACCTCCATCTTCTAAGCCTAAAAGTGATGATACGGATGATTGGATGGATGAATATCTTGAGCTTGAATCTTCTATTAATAATGATTTTGATTTATATTTCAATCAGGCACGGGAAAAGATTAGACATGAAGAAGGACAACTTCAACCTCCAATATTAATATGGTGGAAGAATCGTGAAAACCAATTTTCGACCCTTTCTAGGATTGTTCGAGATGTGCTAGCGATTCAAGCATCATCGGTCGCTTCACAGCAAGCCTTTAGTGCGGAGAGATTTATGATTGGAGATCATCGATATTCATTACCAAAGAAGAGTTTGGAAATATCGGTGTTGTTTCGAGATTGGGTCAATGCCGAAAGAAGAAACACCGTACTACCACTATTAAGTAGCCAAATAGAAGACCAAATAGATGAAATATTTGGTGAGAATAGTGATGATGGCATGGAAGCAATGGAAGAAGAACGAAAAATGCCAATTCCAAAAAATCTTTCTTTTCAAATGATACTAAATTTACAAAAAGAATTTTTAAAAAAATGCAATTGTTAGTATAATAATTAATATTCAATTCCTCCTAAATTATGTACTCTTATTCTCTTTCTAATATTTGTATTGTATAATTTATTTACTTGAATAAATATACGGCTATTCGCCTTGATTTTCTTTTAAAATAGTCTCTTTTATTTAATTCATGTCATTTTACCAATTTTATTTTTTATTATTTTAATATAAATTTAAAGTTTAAACTTTTAATTCAATATAAACTTTAAAGTTTAAATTCAATTTCAAACTTTAAATTCAATATAAACTTTAAACTTTAAATTCAATTTCAAACTTAAGTTCAATATAAACTTTAAACTTTAAATTCAATTTGAAACTTTAAATTCAATATAAAAAATTCAATTTAACTTTAAAGTTTAAATTCAATTTCAAACTTATTTAAACTTTAAAGTTTTCAATTGAAGTTTTTAATATAAATATATAATATTCTATAATAATTAAAATAATTAAAATTTATAAAAAAAAATAATGGTACCGGATGAACCGGTAAGACCCGGTTCCAACCCGGTTCCTAACGGACCGGGCGGAACATGTTAGATTTTCTGGTAAATCTGGTCCGGTAAGATCTGGTACCGGCAAGAAAATCCGGTAAGAAAAATCCGGTACCGATACCGGTTCCGGTAAAACCGGTTCGGTTGACCCAGTCCTGTCCAATAGCCAGTCTTAACCCTAACCCTAACATGAACCCTAACCCTAACCCTATCCTTAACCCTAACCCTAAACCCTAAACCCTAAACCAAAGCCCAAAATACCAATACCCTAACATTGAACATCAAACCATATATATTACTTTTAACTCAAACCTTAAAACCTAAAAAGCAACTTAAACCCTAACCCTAAACCATTAACCCAAAACCCCACGCCAAAAATACCAAAACCCAAATATTAAACACTAAACCATAGATTTTAAACCAAAAATCCTAAACCCCAAAACCTAAATCCTAAACCCTAACCCTATCCCTAACACTAACCCTAGCCCTATCCTTAACCTTAACCCAAAACCCAAAGTTCAAAATACCAAAACCCATAATTAAACACTAAACCATAGATATTACAACTCAAATAACCCCAAACCAAAAACTTAAAAAATAACTAAAACCTAACCCTAACCCTAACCCTAACATTAACCGTAACACTAAACTCTACCATAATCCCTAAACCCAAAGCCCAAAATACCAAAACCCAAATGTTGAACACTAAACAATAGATTTTAAACCTCAAATGCTAAACCTTAAATCATAAAACCAAAAAAAAACCTTAGTCCAAAATACAAAAACCCAGACATTAAACAATAAACCATATATTTTAAACTTCAAATCCTAAACCACAAACCCTAAAACCTAAAAATGGCTAAACCCTAAGAATAATCCTAACCCAAACCCAAACCCTAACCTTAACCCTAACCCTAACCATAAACCATTAACCTAAAACCCCAAGCCCAAAATAACAAATCCCAAAAATTAAACAAAACCATAGATTCTAAATCGAAAATCCTAAACCCCAAAACCCAAAACCTAAAAAAACACTAAACCCTAACCTTAATCCTAACCCTAACCCTAACCCTAAACTCTAAACCCTAAATCCAAAGCCCAAAATACCAAAACCCTAAAATTGAACACTAAACCATAAATATTACAACTCAAATCCTTAACACAAACCCTAAAACATAAAAAACAACCTAAACCCTAACCCTACCATAAATCCTAAACAACCTAAACCCTAACCCTACCATAAATCCTAAACAACCTAAACCCTAACCCTAACCCTACCATAAATCCTAAACAACCTAAACCCTAACCCTAATCCTAACCCTACCATAAATCCTAAACACCAAGCCCAAAATACCAAAACCCAAACATTAAACACTAAACCATTGATATTAAACCTCAAATCCTAAACCATAAACCTAAAAACCTAAAAAAAAAATCTAACTCCAACCCTAACCTTAACCCTAACCCTAACTCTATACCATAAACTCGAAACCCTAAGCCCAAAATATCAAACCCAAACATTAAATTCTAAACCATAGATTTTAAACCTCAAATGCTAAACCCTGAACCATAAAACCTAAAAAAAAAAATACACCCTAACCCTAATCATAACCCTAACCCTAATCGAAACCCTAACCCTATGTCCAAGAAAAAAAAACTAAGTTCAAAATACAAAAACCCAAACATTAAACACTAACCATAGATTTTAAACCTCAAATCCTAAACCACAAACCCTAAAACCTAAAAAAACCTAAACTCTCCCAAACCCTAACCCGAACCTTAACCCTAACCCTAAACCTAAACCATTAACCTAAAACCCCAAGCCCAAAATACCAAAACCCAAACATTAAACACTAAACCATAGATTTTATACCAAAAATCCTAAACCCCAAAACCAAAAACTAAAAAACCCGTAAACCCTAACCCTAAGCCTATCCCTAACACGAACCTTTACCCTAACCCTATCCTTAACCCTAATCCTAAACCCTATACCCTAAACTCAAAGACAGAAATACCAAAACCCTAACGTTAAATGCTAAACCATAGATATTACAACTCAAATCCTTAACACACAAACCCTAAAACCTAAAAATAACCTAAACCCTAACCCTAACCCTAACATTAAACCTAACCCTAACCCTACCATAAACCTTAGACCCTAAGCCCAAAATACCAAAACCCAAACAATAAACAATAAACCATTGATATTTAACCTCAAATTCTACACCCTAAACCCAAAAATCTAAAAGAACACAAGACCCTAACCCTAACCCACCCTAACCTTAACCCTAATCCTAACTCTAAACCATAAACCGAAACCCTAAGCCCAAAAATACAAAAACCCAATCATTAAATACTAA
Source organism: Solanum lycopersicoides (assembly GCA_022817965.1). Taxonomy (NCBI): domain Eukaryota; kingdom Viridiplantae; phylum Streptophyta; class Magnoliopsida; order Solanales; family Solanaceae; genus Solanum; species Solanum lycopersicoides. The sequence continues at coordinate 106,550 of JAJJBR010002851.1, read as the reverse complement.
ACAATAGCTTTTAAAACTCAAATGCTAAACCATGAACCATATGAAAAAAAGCCTACACCATTACCCTAAACCCGAAGTCCAAAAAAAACCTAAGTCCAAAATACAAAAATCCAGACATTAAACACTAAACCATAGATTTTAAACCTCAAATCCTAAACCAAAAACCCTATAACCTAAAAAAAACCTAAACCCTAACACTAACACTAACACTAAACCATTAACCCAAAACCTCAAGCCCAAAATACCAAAAAGCCAAATTAGTTCTCTCTCTAAGCCAAACGCTCCCTAACGGCTAGTTTCGACCGGCCAACATGGCGCGTGAGCCACAGGCGGTATCTTCCAGGCCGTCGGACCAGCCCCAAAAGGGGCGCTTGAAAAAGACGAACACAACCAACCCTGAATCGTCCTCTAATTCTTTGTATAACTCCAGGAATTCACAATCCAAAGTAGCGATGAACAGTTGACCTTCTCGCAGTGAAAAAGATGGGAACCAAAGAATTATTTCCCCAGACTCTATCAGATTGAACCAATATTATAATGGTGAAATGAATGTTTCTACCCATCAAATGCTACAACATACTCAAACTTCAAAGAATTTTGTCGAGCCGATTGGAAAATACGAAGGGGCAATTTCTGGGAAAATCGCGAACAGGTCGCAGGAAGGTCAATCGCAAAATCAAGCATCTTCCCAGATGATTCGAGATGCTCCACCTACTGGGTTTACATACAGGGGGAAGATGTCCATCTTACAGCGATTTCTAGTGAAATGGAAGCCATAGTCGCCGGCAACAAGAACTCAGGTGTTCAAACTGAAAGTTGAAAACATACTGACACCGGCGAGGCTAACAAAACTACTGAAAATGAGAGTGAAAACCATATCACTAGCATCGATAATCGTCCATCTCAAGAACATACTCCGGTAGAAAATGAAGAACAGTCTAACATGGAGAAATACTTCAATGGGGAAACAGTAAGAGAAGAGTTTGTGGAGGCAAGTCTAGCTCCCAATGTTCAGCACAACAAGGCAATATCTTTGGGAAAGGATGATATTGATGTGGAGAGTTCATCAAACTCTTCATTTGGATTCAAGCCTTATGATAAAGCTATACACAGAGTTGAACAATCCTCTACAGGCATGAGCTCTAAGGGAGTTGAGAAAACTGCAGGTGATCAAAGACAGGGCCAGCAACAAAGATTCAAAAAGAAAACAGGGGAGGCAAACCAGGCAGGTAAGTATCCTAACTCCAACTATAGTTATAATCAAGTTAACAATAGTGTTAATATTGGCCATGAGCATGAAAATGCCATGGGAAATTCAGCTGCTATGCATAGTACTCAGGTTCAGGGTGAGGCAGTCACTCAGGTTGTGAACCAACAGGAAAATATTGGCCATGTGCATGATAATGCCATGGGAAATTCAGCTGATAAATCTAATGTTCAGGGTCAAGGGGATGCTGCCAAAGGGGCAAGAATCAATGGGACCAAAACCAAAAGAATGAAGTTAGAATTTTTGGGCAGAATCAGCAGAAGGGTCTGAAAGAAAACAGTGATCTTAACCTTTACCATAGAGAGTTTCCTAAGATCTCTAGCAATTTTGAGAAACGAGTCCCGCTTACCCAAAATACTAACCAAAATGTTCCCAATCCCAAAAACGACGAGTTTAACAATCCTAAGAGTCTCCCAGCTAAAGAACATGTCCCGGAACCAACTCCCTATACTGTAGTCCAGACCTTAGCTGCAAGACTTAGGCACATACATGCTGCTCAAAGTCCAAACATTGTGTTGAAAACTACTCCCAGACAAACTACTAAATAGGGTCAACTGGCAGTAATTTTTGACATGCATGATTATATACACACGCTGACTGTTGACTGCAAGTTTACACTAGTTGGGAAATTTAGTACTACAATGCCTATGGTTGAGCTTATCAGAAAGAGTTTAATCCAGCAAACCCAATTAAGTGGGGGGTCAACAAACTAGACTACAACATTGTCTGGACACAACAAAGAATGACAATCGTGGGTAAACTGATGAGGATACAAGCGTGGACACCTTTTTTTACCCCAAAAGAAGAAACACCAATTGTTCCTGTATGGATTTTGCTACCAGCTCTACCTTGGCACTGTTATAAAAAACCATTCCTTATTCCTTTACTGGAATCAGTAGGTAAGGTTTTATATCTTGATACAACTTCAATTAAAAGGTCAAGGGCTGGGATGGCCAAGGTTAAGATGCAAATAGACTTGACTAAGCCTAGACCAAGACATGTTTGGATTGGCTACACCCTGAGGATGAGACCATAAGGCATCTGGCAGCCAGTGGAGTATGAAATATTCCACACCTTACTGCGAATGCACCAGGGACACGACATTGATGAATGTAAATCCAAATGAGGGTTGAGGAGTACAGACAAAGGAAAGAGAAAGAAATGAGAAGAAAAATACAAACAAAGAATACACAAATCCAAAGGAAAAGGAAAGACAGACAGGACAAACCTAAAGAACAGCCTCAACAACACAGTAAAGAAGCTAATAGGAGAAGCAAACAAAGCACAACAAAAGGAGGAGGATGACAAACTCAAAGGAAGAAAAATGTGAGACAACAGGAAAAAGCTACTCAAAAGACAATATGGAAGCCTACCACAACTACAAATCAGACAATAAAGGAGAATCAACAGGCAGGTATATCTAATAACTCACAACAAAATATTTTTATTAACCTGGAAATGCAGGAAGAACACAGGCCAACAGAAGAGGAAACAATTCAGGAAAGCAAGGTATGACACTGCAAAAGAAAGACAGGAACATCTCAAGTATCACAACTGTAAAACTTAACTCTAACAGAGGGAAACAATTCAGGAAAGCAAGGTATGACACTGCAAAAGAAAGACAGGAACATCTCAGGTATCACAGCTTGAAAACTTAACTCTAATAATGATTATGTGAATGAGTATTTATCTGGTGAAGCTGTTGGAGGGATGGATGGGGGATGTCAGGAGAGCCTTACTAACATGCAGGAAGGGGTGACCAAAGGGGGGAATTTGCCTCATGTTTTGCATGAGGGGGTACACAATGACCTTAATAGAGACCTTAGAGCCCCAGCCAGTCCACAAAGCAAGCAACAACAATCAAAGCAAAAATAGGTTCAACAACAACCATTCAAACAACAAGACAAGGCTACAAAAAGCAAGGAAAACCAACACTAGGAAACATATCAAACAGTCCAGAAAGGTTCAGTTTCTAAGGCAAAGGGAATGGGCACCAATCTGAGTGCAAGTACACAGGAAAACACTCCAAAAAAGTAAGAATAAACCCAGTAAACAAAAAAGGGATGCTGCCAAAAGAAGGATGAATAAAGGGCAGAAAATGAGAAAAATAAAGAACAGAAAAGAGAGGTGGAATCAGGTAAACTATTCACTGAGGTAAATGATCAACATGACAAGGAATGTTTCCCTATGCAAGACTTGTACATGTCCCCTCCTTCCACAGAACCACCAGTCAAGAGACAACAGGAATGCCAACTCAACATTGTCCCTCTTATTGATGAATATGAGGTATATAATTCTGAGGATGGGTTCGATGGATACAATCAATTAATACATGAGCAAGAGGATGATGATGAGACCAGTGAGTCACTTATTAGAGCTTTTAGCCCACAGAATGATCAGACTATTGAGGATAAAATCCAACAGGCTACTCAGACTCAAGGACTATCTCCATAGGGGCTTCAACATAGCAAATTTCACTTCAAAAATCAAGATATCACCTCTGTCACTCCTGGCAGACCAAACACAAGGTTATTCTCCGCAAGAACATCCCAATGATTAGTACACTTATTTGGAATGTGAGAGGAATCAACACCCAAGGGGTTGTGGAAAGACTTAAAATTCTCAGGAAAATGCATCACCTTTCTGTCATTACAATTCTAGAACCTTTTTCAGACATTGTTAATGTTCAGAATTTCAAAATTCAATTGGCTATGGAGAATGCTGCTGCCAATTGCAATGGCAAAATATGGGTTTTCTGGAATGGAGATGTTGACTGTGTCATCAGTGATGAGGATGAACAGCAAATCACCTGTGAGTTTAATCATAATGAAGTTCAGAATAAGTTTACTGTCACATTTGTATATGCCAAATGTAAATATCACCTCCAAAGACCATTATGGGATAAATTTCTTCAACAAGACAGTGGTATTGATAAACCATGGTGCACTGTTGGAGACTTTAATGTTATCACAACAAGAGAGGAAAAAATGGGAGGGGTGACTTATAACATGAAGAAGAGTTTTGAGTTCATATCTGTTATTGAAGCTTGTGGTCTGATAGACTTAGGTTTCAGTGGACAGAAATTTACTTGTGTATAACAAGAGAGGCATTGCTCAAAGAATTTGGAAAAGATTGGACAGGGCTCTTGTTAATGATACTTGGCTTGAAACCATGCCACAAACTACCATCACTTACTTATCTTCTACAGGTTCTGATCACTGCCCCCTTCTTATGGAATTGATAGCAAAGGACACTGATTTTACCAAGTACTTTAAATTTTTAAATTGATGGGTAGATAGTCCTAATTTTATGCACACTGTGAAGGAATGTTGGGAGAGGGATATGGAAGGTAATGTGATGTGTAAATTTCATCAAAAACTCAAAAGACTTGGTAACACCTTGAACAATTGGTCGAAGCAAGAATTTGGAGATATATTCTTACAGGTTAAGGATTACGAAGAAAAGGTAATAAGAGCCGAGGAGAACCTTATCATCAATCAAACTGAAACAAACAGAACTCTCCTTCATGAACTCAATGCCAAGTATATTCAATTCCTGAAGCTTGAGAACTCAATCATGAAACAAAAAACTCAGCTCCAATGGTTCAAAGAAGGTGATACGAACTCCAAATATTTTCATTCTCTGATAAGAGGAAGAAGAAGAAGGCTCTATATTCACAAAATCATCAATGAAGATAGGGAGTGGATACATGGAAATGATAATATTGCTAAAGCTGCATGAGAACACTTCCAACAAAACTTCACTGGTGAGGACAAAACTATCAATGAGCATAATTTAGAATGCATTCCAAGGATGGTAAATCAGGATCAAAATGTTAGGCTCACCTAACATTCCAACAATGGAGGAGTTGAAAGAAGTGGTATTTTCTATGAGTCCCACCTCGGCTGTTGGACCAGATGGAATGAATGGCTATTTTTTCCAAAAATGTTTGAATATCATCAAACAAGACCTCCTTGAAGTCATTCTTGCATTCTTCAGTGGTCAAATGATACCAAAAAATTTCTCTCATTCCTGTATTGTCTTGCTGTCTAAGGTGAGTAACCCAAACAAATTGACAGAATATAGATCGATAAGTCTGAGCAATTTTACCAGTAAGATTATTTCTTAACTGGTGAGCAACAGACTTAGTCCTATTTTGCCTAGTTTGATTTCTCTCAACCAATCAGGCTTTGTTAAAGGGAGAAATATCTCAGAGAATATTATGTTAGCTCAAGAAATTATCCATCAAATTAGGAAGCCTAACATTGGGAGTAATGTCATTATTAAGTTGGATATGGCAAAAGCTTACGATAGAGTTTCTTGGGCTTACATTTGTTTGGTATTAAGGAAGATGGGATTTGATGAAAAGTTGATTGATATGGTGTGGCGGATTATGGCTAACAGTTGGTACTCTATCATCATAAATGGTAAGAGATATGGTTTTTTCCACTCCACAAGAGGGCTCAAACAAGGAGATTCTTTATCACCTGCCCTATTTATTTTAGGAGCAGAGGTGCTATCAAGAACTCTCAATCAACTCAACAACAATCCTGACTTTCATGGTTTCATTATGGAAAAGAAGGGGCCAATGGTGAATCATCTAGGTTTTGCTGATGATATCATTTTGTTCTCTTCAGGAAGGATCAAAACTTTAAAACTCATCATGCAAACCCTGAAGGATTATGAAGATATATCTGGCCAGCTGGTTAATGGAGACAAAAGCCATTTCATGATTCATTCAAATGCTTTTAACACCACAAGGGATAGAATTAAACGAATTACAGGTTTCAGACAGAAACAGGGGCCTATAACTTATCTAGGATGCCCACTTTTTTTTGGTAGGCCTAGAATCATTTATTTTTCTGATCTTGTTAACAAAGTCATTTGCAGGATCACAGAATGGGAGACTAAGCAGCTAAGTTATGGAGGCAAGGCAATTCTAATTAAACATGTATTGTAATCTCTCCCCATACATATTCTCTCAGCAACAACTCCACCATCTACTGTGCTTAAATAAATTCAAATGCTCATGGCTGACTTTTTCTGGGGAAGGAGAAGTGATACTAGAAAGTATCACTGGGCTTCATGGAAAAACATGAGCTTCCCATATGATGAAGGAGGGATTGGTATGAGGAATATTCAAGATGTGTGCATGGATTTTCAATACAAACATTGGTGGACCTTTAGGACCAAACACACTTTATGGGTGGAATTCATGAAAGCAAGATATTGTCAGAGGTCTAATCCTAATTGCAAAAAAGGGGACAATGGAGACTCAATTACATGGAAACACATGCTGCAAATAAGGGACAAAATGGAGCAACACATACAGTGGAAACTCAACTCAGGTTCTTGTTCCTTTTGGTGAGATAATTGGCTAGGTACTGGCCATCTAGCTCAATTCTCCACCAATAGTCACATGTTCAACAATAGTACAGTTGCGGAATTCTGGAGTAATGGCAGGTGGAATTGGAACAAGTTAATACAACAAGATCCTAGCTGTCAATTAGCAAATATCCTTACTGTGGAGCTCCCTACACAACTGCATCTTCCATACCAAGCAATATGGACACTCAACAGTGATCGAAAATTCACATGCTTTTCAGCATTGAACGAAATCAGGGAGAAAAAACCAAAAACTTTATTCAATTCTTTTCTTTGGCATAAGTGTATTCCTTTCAAAGCTTCCTTCCTTGTTTGGAGAGCCTTGAAAGAAAAAACTCCCAACTAATGAAAAACTTATCAGTTTTGGTAAAGAATCTTCTAACCGCTTCTGTTGTTCTAACAGGCAAGGATTGGATACAATAGAACACACCTTTAACAGATGGCAGTTCGTGGCTTATGTATGGCAGAGCCTGGCAGCAGTAGCTGGAATCACACCAAATCATTGTTCCCTGCAACATCTCCTCATACAATGGTGGAACACGAAACACAAAAATGGGGCACATAAACGTCTCTTACAGGCCACACCGATCCTAATTTGCTGGAACCTGTGGAGGAATAGGTGTGCAAGCAGATATGGAGGAAAAACATCCAACATCAGTCGAGTCAAATATGTCATCTATATGGATACATACAGGCTGTTAACAGTAACATTCCCTCAAATTAAATGGCCTTCAACTTGGAAAGGTCTTTTTCAACTAGGGAAAGCTTGCAATCATAACACAAAAGTGAAGATGGTAGCATGGAGAAATCCTCCAGAACAGTGGATAAAAATCAACACGGATGGCAGTGCAATTGACAACCCTGGCAAAATTGGAGCACGGGGAATCATAAGGGATCAACATGGAAAAATGGTGATGGAATGTTTTGTTCCTCTTTGTGTTGATACAAACAACCAAGCTGAGCTCGAGGCTGCTATTTTCGGGCTGACTTGGGGGCTGGAGATGGGCTACAGGGAAATTCTACTAGAGGTAGACTCACAACTTCTAGTAGAATGGATGGCACATAAAACAAACTTGCAATGGAACATAACGACACAGGTAGAAAAACTACAATTGCTCATTAACAAAACTCAAGAATTAAAGTGTCAACACATATACAAAGAAGCCAATTTTGTGTCTGATTCACTATCCAAATTCAGCCACAAAGTCACTACGTCTCAACTGTACTTCGACAGTAAGCTGCTGCCTCCAGAAGAAAGGGCGTACTACCAGCAAGATGCTCAAGGGATGCCAAGTTTCAAAAGGAAGAAAACTAAAAAGCTCACAGAGCCTACCTAAGCAGTGAACTCAATCTTTTCAACTTAGCTGTCTTTTTGATAAATTATAGGTTCTTTGAATAGATTGGTATAGGATAGTTTTTTGCTTTTGAAATGTAAAGGGAGAGTCTCCCTTGTTTATGTTTCCTAGATACTACGTATTGAGAGGAGTCCTCTCTTCTAGGTGCTTAGTATTTTGGTTTCGCCTTTTTTGTAAGGGGAAGAGTTGACTTCCTTTTTTGGAAAGTTGACTCTTAACCACCATAGGATCAGAGGTTAGGTTTATGTCCCCCTCATTGTATTTTGTTTTTAATATTAATGGTAAGGTCTGGTGTGGTTGCTCATCCCCTACCCCTCCAAGGGTAATTAAAATAAAAAAAATTTAAAAAAAAATAAAATACCAGAACCCAAACATTAAACACTAAACCATAGATTTTAAACTGAAAATCCTAAACCCCAAAACCTAAAATCTAACAAAAACACTAAACCCTAACCCTAACACGAACCCTAACCCTAACCCTATCCTTAACCCTAACCCTAAACCCTAAACCCAAAGCCCAAAATACCAAAACCATAACATTGAACACTAAACCATAGATATTACTTTTAACTCAAACTCTAAAACCTAAAAAACAACTTAAACCCTAACCCTAAACCAATAACCCAAAACCCCAAGCCAAAAATACCAAAACCCAAATATTAAACTCTAAACTTAAACCAAAAATCCTAAACCCCAAAACCTAAAACCTAAAAAAAAAACTAAACCCTAACCTATCCCTAACACTAACCCTATCCCAATCCTTAACCTTAACCCAAAACCCAAAGTCCTAGATACCAAAACCCTAACATTAAACACTAAACAATATATATTACAACGCAAATAACCCCAAACCCTAAAACTTAAAAAGCAACTTAAAACCTAACCCTAACCCTAACATTAACCCTAACACTAACCCTACCATAATCCCTAAACCCTAAGCCCAAATACCAAAACCCAATGTTGAGCCACTAAAAATAGATTTTAAACCTCAAATGCTAAACCTTGAATCACAAAACCTAAAAAACCTTAGTCCAAAATACAAAAATCCAGACATTAAACACTAAACCATACATTTTAAACTTCAAATCCTAAACCACAAACCCTAAAACCTAAAAAAACTAAACCCTAAACCTATCCTAACCCAAACCCAAACCCTAACCTTAACCCTAACCCTAGCCATAAACCATTAACCCAAAACCCCAAGCCCAAAATAACAAAACCCAAAAATTAAACAATAAATCATAGATTTTAAATCGAAAATCCTAAACCCCAAAACCCAAAACCTTAAAAAACACTAAACCTTAACCTTAACCCTAACCCTATCTTTAACCCTAACCCTAACCCTAAACCCTAAACCCAAAGCCCAAAATACCAAAATCCTAACATTGAACACTAAACCATAAATATTACAACTCAAATCCTTAATCCAAACCCTGAAACCTAAAAAACAACCTAAACCCTAACCCTAACCCTAACCCTACCATAAATCCTCCCTCCCGCGCGCCTCACTAATCCTAAACCCCAAGCCCCAATACCAAAACCCAACATTTATACATAACCATTGATATTAGAGCCGTATCAATCCTACCTAACCCTATCAACCACACCCTAAAGACGAGAACACCCCACACATAGCGCCGAAGCGCGTCACAACCGAAGCTAGGGCTTCTCAAGCACATACACACCTCAAACTCGTAGGTCTAAACAACACCTCATCCTTCACACTCACACACGTCACTCCAGGTCAAACCCGATCAGGCAATGGACATAACACGACCCGTTCGACGGACTAATCCCTACTCCTGCAGTGGACAATAATATGATGTCCCAACGAGTACTCAAATCCGAGTTATTAGTATCATTATAGCAGTGGTCAGTTTCCAATGGTCTTGGCGCACACCGGCAAATGCTCCCAAAGACAGCTCAATGTTCTCGAAAGATATGCCTTGAATCTACCTTTGTGCTGTCAAGCTGTGTTCGTCGGGAGTTTATAAACGTGTTCAAATATATCGGATAGAATAATCAATGTGTGGAAGCTCGATCTACACACCTACTCGCCACAATCACCTCCACTTGACTCTGGAAACGTCGGGAAATTGTAAGACCATCCAAGGGTCATTGAAGGAAGACCCAAGACAGCGCAAACGCACCGGAGGCAGTCAGCCCAGTGGGCTTCAATTCGACACCCGTAGTTTAGGGGTCCATCTGGTAGGGACTAGATTGGCTCGGAAATGAAAGGAACCAAAGGACAAAGACTCATGTCCAGACCACGCGACCACAATAAGGACGGTTTGTGTCGGAAGACGGGTCCGTAAAGCCTCCCTCCGTCGTGATGGAGAACACGTTTCCTCCAGCCCTTTCATTTGCCAAAAATCTTAATCTGAGGAATGTAAAATTCCAACCCCACCTCCAATAACGTGTAGGCGTTTATAAGGTATTTGAGAGGATGGTTATAACAGAGTGAAAGCGTTACAAAACACTAGATAATCAATTCTTCCCCCAAAAATACAACCCCAAAGCCTTAAAGAACAGTGACCAGTCATCCAATTGAAGACCAAATCAAAGAAAAAGCTAGGTTGACCGTTATTGCACGTCGGGATTTCTCAAATGGAGATTCCTACATTACAGGTAAAATGGCTTTGAATCTTGTGAAAAGATCAGTTTCATGTCCCAAAGGCAACTTTCAAAAGGACACCGCGCTCTGGGTCAAGTTTCAAGAGAAATAGCTCGCTAAATCTGCATGATTTCTACCATCGGGTCATGCCCAATCACATGCGTTTTTGCAAGATGTCACTAAATATCCTATATTGATGTTGTGAGTGATGAAATTTAAAAACCATATTACCATGACCCAGATAATCTGACACCCTAAATCTCCTTGAAACTAACTAAGGGTTACTTGGCCTAATTGCAAATGCCCACTCCATCATAGGGTGTTTCTTCATGGGCTTTTTATGAGTAGGAGATTGAGATTCAATTGTTAAATCAAAAAATGGGATAATTGATTGTTGAATTCTATTAATGAATGTGCGGTTAGTTTCAACCTGTGAACTTTCATACTTTACTCTTAAATGTGTTCATAGGCCAATATAATGGTAAAGGGTCTTGTGTCACTCAAAATTGAGTAAGTTGACTCTGAATCGAAGGTTTCTGATGAGCGACCGGATAGGGTATGCTGCACCCACCTCCTCCTTCTCATCTTTCACTTATTGCATCACCTCCTACGATTCACCTTATGAATTGCCCGTTCCAGTCCAGAACTGTCTGGCTCTCGCCCTGACCGTTTGATCTGAGTGTGATGTAGGCCGCATTGTCGGCATTACTCCTCTACGCTCTATTGATGATCCTAACTTTCTGCGCCACTACTGAAGACTTAAATGGCTATTATGCGTGGTAGCTTGAAATGAGTAATAAATTGCGATATCTACCATAATGGTGAAAAGTCATGTGTTAGACCACACCTGTACTCAATTATAGGGTGAATCAATCGTGGTCCTCCCTGCACTAATGGCGTACCTCGTCAGTCTGCGTTAGCAAATTTGGTAACATCGGTACTATTCTATACAACTGTGTCTAGGTAGTCTATATAAATGATAAGACGTACCGAACAAATAGGTGAACTAGAAAGTAAGTTAAGAGTCATTCCTCAAGATTCCTAAGAAGATCAGGCTATAAATGTGTTAAAACAACCTCTGCGAGAAGTTATTCCTTGTCGTGTGTAGTAACTTGTGTCCCTTACTTGAAAATCGCATTATGTGAAATACCGTGATAATCTGCACTTAGGGACCTAAAAAGTCTAGTCTTGAATTAAATGGAATATAGTGAGATCTGAATGATGATAAAGGTCAGTTATAATAGCCCTCACGAACCTCGCCAAACCAAGTGTAAAGGTTCACTGATAGTCGAAAAATAGATTACCCATGGCTAATCCTTCATGTATAAGAATGATCGATCTTGAAGCGTTAATAAGGTGGAACCCGGCATCATATCAATACCTTAAGTAAATCGGATGAGCCTTCTTGCTGCCCCCTAGGTGAGCCATAGCCCAAATAGACCTTGCATGTAAGGTAATGTAATTGGGTCATGAACATGAAATGGGAAAACCCCTCCCCCCAACCCACCTTGTAGAACCTTCCAACTTAAACTCTTTGATCATATGTAAAACTGCTAGCACCGAGGCATATGTTAAGGAAGTAGTTCTAAGTTAAAAGAATCAGCATAGCCTCCACCACCCAACCACGATCACACCTTCCCATATTCCAATCACATGCCCACTCACATCCGGATGTCTTATGTTCTCCCAAATTCAAGTTAAGCGAATCACTACCATACCGAAACCGTAACGAAGTAGTAACACTTTGGACTTCACATGAGTTGCGCTACCATACTCGTACTCTCGGCGTTATTCCCATATCTTCGATCTATGCGGAATAACCCCGCTATAAGCTTAGAGCACCACCCGTTTATGAAGACTACGGTCGGGGGGCTCAATGCCGAGACCGCTAACTTAGACGCATTCGCACCCCAATAGACTTTATGTTTTATTTGGAGTTTCTAGGTCCTTGTCTAGACCATTAATTTGAATGTCCTTTATGTGATGTTTAAATGTCTCTAACATGAAAAAACTAATAACAAATACTTAATAATTAAAAGCAAGTATGAGAGAAATGAACCCACCGCTGAAAGTAACTTCCAAAAAAGGACTCTAGTGCAAAGTGTTATATATATCTATATCAATCTCCTTTATTTCTTATCTTGGCAAGTCTTGAGTACTGAACTCCTAGTATGGGAAGATGTTTGGCCTCATGTAGACTAATAGGATATCCTGAAGCCTGTAATCGTCTCCTAGAACTATTTAGTGATACTCTATAGAAGGTCAAAGTCATGGATTCTCTATATATCTATATATATGTAGTCTTGATAGCCTTTCGGAAGGAGAGCTGGCCCATCATCTCTAGATGCTTTGGTTCTCTTTCTCTATATTTCTCTCCTACGGGAGTCTAATTGGATTCCTAGGGTGTGTGTGGAAAAGATGCATCTGCTTGCGCGGCAAAATTTTATCTATATACTCACTCCTAATAATCTATATATCTACTTCTTCCACCCTTTATTGATTATATATCTAATTATTATATAATTAAAAGAATAGGGATCTTCAAGGGTCGTTTAGACATCGTAGAGAGGTGTGAATGGGCTCTTCTCCCTATTGGTTATAATAAGAATCTTGGCAATAGACACTGGTGACTCATATACATGCTGAATGAGGGTGTCTTAAATGAATGTAAGTAACTTTACCAAACTGAAAACAGTGAGTACT
>JAJJBR010002851.1:73613-93201 GCA_022817965.1 Solanum lycopersicoides | reverse complement strand
GTTAGGGTATAAGTTAGATGGTTAACGTGTATTTCTTGTAGGTTTTGCTTTCGGGTTAGGGTTTTCGATTAAAATCTATGATTTATTGTTTAATTTTTGGGTTTGTTATTTGTCTTGAGGTTTTGTGTTAATGGTTATGGTTATGTTAGGTTAAGGTAGGGTTTGGTGTTGTTGGTAGGTTAGTTAGTTTTTAGTAGGTTTTAGGGTTGTGTTTAGGATTTGAATTTTAATGTATTGTTTAGTGTTTAATGTCTGGGGTTTTGTTTTGGACTAAGTTTTTTTAGTTTTTTGATTCAAGGCTTTAGCATTTGAGGTTAAAATCTATTGTTAGTGTTCAACATTTGGGTTTAGTGATTATGGTAAGGTTAGTGTTAGGGTTCATAGGGTTAGGTGTTAGGTTTAGTGTTTTTATGTTTTAGAGTTTGAGGTTATTTGAGTGTAATATCTATGGTTTAGTGTTTAATGTGGTTTTGGTATTGGACTTTGGTTTGTTAAGTTAAGGATAGGCTAGGTTAGTGTTAGGGATAGGTTGAGTTTAGTTTATTTAGGTTTTAGGTTTTGGGTTTAGGATTTTTGGTTTAAAATATATGTTTGGTGTTTAATATTTGGGTTTGTATTTTGGGCTTGGGTTTTGGGTTAATGTGTTTAGGCTTAGGGTTTAAGTTGTTTTTTAGTTTTAGAGTTTAGTAAAAAATATCTATGGTTTAGTGTTCAATGTTATGGTTTTGGATTTTTGGGCTTTGGGTTTAGGTTAGGGTCGGTTAGGGTTAGGTTTAGTGTTTTTTAATTTTAGGTTGGGGCTATGGATTTTCAGTTTTAAACTTATGGTTTAGTTTAAGTTGGTTTGGATTTTGGTTTTTTTTTTATAATTTTTTTATTTAATTACCCTTTGAGGGGTAAGGGCTGAGCAACACCCCCAGCCTTACCATTAATATTAAAAAGAAAATACAAGGAGGGGGACATAAAACCTAACCTCTGATCTATTGGTATAAATTCGTTCTCAGAGTCAACTTTCCAAAAAAGGAAGTCAACTCTTCCCCTTACAAAAAAGGCGAAACCAAAATACTAAGCACCTAGAAGAGAGGACTCCTCTCAATACATAGTATCTAGGAAACATAAACAAGGGAGACTCTCCCTTTACATTTCAAAAGCAAAAAACTATCCTATACCAATCTATTCAAAGAAGCTATAATTTATCAAAAATACAGCTAAGTTGAAAAGATTGAGTTCACTGTTTAGGGAGGCTCTGGGAGCTTTTTAGTTTTCTTCCTTCTGAAACTTGGCATCCCTTGAGCATCTTGCTGGTAGTACGCCCTTGCTTCTGGAGGCAGCAACTTACTGTCGAAGTACAGTTGAGACGTAGTGACTTTGTGGCTGAATTTGGATAGTGAATCAGACACAAAATTGGCTTCCCTGTATATGTGTTGACACTTGAATTCTTGAGTTTTGTTAATGAGCAATTGTAGTTTTTCTACCTGTGTCGTTATGTTCCATTGCAAGTTTGTTTTATGTGCCAGCCATTCTACTAGAAGTTGTGAGTCTACCTCTAGTAGAATTTCCCTATACCCCATCTCCAGCCCCCAAGTCAGCCCGAAAATAGCAGCCTCGAGCTCATCTTGGTTGTTTGTACCAACACCAAGAGGAACAAAAAATGCCATCACCATTTTTCCATGTTGATCCCTTATGATTCCCCGTGCTCCAATTTTGCCAGGGTTGTCAATTGCACTGCCATCCGTGTTGATTTTTATCCAATGTTCTGGAGGCTTTCTCCATGCTACCATCATCACTTTGTGTATGATTGCAAGCTTTCCCTAGTTGAAACAGACCTTTCCAAGTTGAAGGTCATTCATTTGAGGGAATGTTACTGTTAAAGCTTGTATGTATAGATGCATATTTGACTCGACTGATGTTGGATGTTTTTCCTCCAATATGCTTGCACACCTATTCTTCCACAGGTTCCAGCAAATTGAGGATCGTGTGGCCTGTAAGAGAGTTTATGTGCCCCATTTTTGTGTTCGTGTTCCACCATTGTATGAGGAGATGTTGCAGGGAACAATGATTTGGTGTGATTCCAGCTACTGCCGCCAGGCTCTGCCATACATAAGCCACGAACTGCCCTCTGTTAAAGGTGTGTTCTATTGTATCCAATCCTTGCCTGTTAGAACAACAGAAGCAGTTAGAAGATTCTTTACCAAGACTCATAAGTTTTTCATTAGTTGGGAGTTTTCCTTTCAAGGCTCTCCAAACAAGGAAGGAATCTTTGAAAGGAATACTCTTATGCCAAAGAAAAGAATTGAATAAAGTTTTTGTTTTTCTCTCCCTGATTTCGTTCCGTGCTGAAGAGCATGTGAATTTTCCATCACTGTTGAGTGTCCATATTGCTTGGTCTGGAAGATGCAGTTGTGTAGGGAGCTCCACAGTAAGGATATTTTCTAATTGACAGCTAGGAGCTTGTTGTATTAACTTGTTCCAGTTCCACCTGCCATTACTCCAGAATTCCGCAACTGTACTATTGTTGAACATGTGACTATTGGTGGAGAATTGAGCTAGATGGCCAGTACCTAGCCAATTATCCCACCAAAAGGAACAAGAACCTGAGTTGAGTTTCCACTGTATGTGTTGCTCCATTTTGTCCCTTATTTGCAGCATGTGTTTCCATGTAATTGAGTCACCATTGTCCCCTTTTTGCAATTAGGATTAGACCTCTGACAATATCTTGCTTTAATGAATTCCCCCCATAAAGTGTGTTTCGTCCCAAAGGTCCACCAATGTTTGTATTGAAAAGCCATGCACACATCTTGAATATTCCTCATACAGTTCCCTCCTTCATCATATGGGAAGCTCATGTTTTTCCATGAAGCCCAGTGATACTTTCTAGTATCATTCCTC
Source organism: Solanum lycopersicoides (assembly GCA_022817965.1). Taxonomy (NCBI): domain Eukaryota; kingdom Viridiplantae; phylum Streptophyta; class Magnoliopsida; order Solanales; family Solanaceae; genus Solanum; species Solanum lycopersicoides. The sequence goes on along the minus strand of JAJJBR010002851.1, from coordinate 90,312 downwards.
CTTCCCCAGAAAAAGTCAGCCATGAGCATTTGAATTTGTTTAAGCATAGTAGATGGTGGAGTTGTTGCTGAGAGAATGTGTATGAGGAGAGATTGCAATACATGTTTAATTAGAATTGCCTTGCCTCCATAACTTAGCTGCTTAGTCTGCCATTCTGTGATCCTGCATATGACTTTGTTAACAAGATCAAAAAATTAAATGATTTTAGGCCTACCAAAAAAAAGTGGGCAGGTGTTAAAAGCATTTGAATGAATCATGAAATGGCTTTTGTCTCCATTAACCAGCTGGCCAGATATATCTTCATAATCCTTCAGGATTTGCATGATGAGTTTTAAAGTTTTGATCCTTCCTGAAGAGAACAGAATGATATCATCAGCAAAACCTAGATGATTCACCATTGGCCCCTTCTTTTCCATAATGAAACCATGAAAGTCATTGTTGAGTTGATTGAGAGTTCTTGATAGCACCTCTACTCCTAAAATAAATAGGGCAGGTGATAAAGGATCTCCTTGTTTGAACCCTCTTGTGGAGTGGAAGAAACCATATCTCTTACCATTTATGATGATAGAATGCCAATTGTTAGCCATAATCCGCCACACCATATCAATGAACTTTCATCAATCCCATCTTCTTAATACCAAACAATGTAAGCCTAAGAAACTCTATCGTAAGCTTTTGCCATATCCAACTTAATATGACATTACTCCCAATGTGGGCTTCCTGATTTGATGGATAATTTCTTGAGCTAACATAATATTCTCTGAGATATTTCTCCTTTAACAAAGCCTGATTGGTTGAGAGAAATCAAACAAGGCAGAATAGGACTAAGTCTGTTGCTCACCAGTTTAGAAATAATCTTACTGGTAAATTTGCTCAGACTTATCGATCTATATTCTGTCAATTTGTTTGGGTTACTCACCTTAGACAGCAAGACAATACAGGAATGAGAGAAATTTTTTGGTATCATTTGACCACTGAAGAATGCAAGAATGACTTCAAGGAGGTCTTGTTTGATGATATTACAACATTTTTGGAAAAAATAGCCATTCATTCCATCTGGTCCAGCAGCCGAGGTGGGACTCATAGAAAATACCACTTATTTCGACTCCTCCATTGTTGGAATGTTAGTGAGCCTAACATTTTGATCCTAATTAGCAATATTATCATTTCCCTGTATCCACTCCCTATCTTCATTGATGATTTTGTGAATAAAGAGCCTTCTTCTTCTTCCTCTTATCAGAGAATGAAAATATTTGGAGTTCGTATCACCTTCTTTGAACCATTGGAGCTGAGTTTTTTGTTTCATGATTGAGTTCTCAAGCTTCAAGAATTGAATATACTTGGCATTGAGTTCATGAAGGAGAGTTCTGTTTGTTTCAGTTTGATTCATGATAAGGTTCTCCTTGGCTCTTATTAACTTTTCTTCGTAATCCTTAACCTGTAAGAATATATCTCCAAAGCTCCATGAGGTCTAATCACTGTTCTAAGTCGAATTAGGTGCATATAGAGTGGTTAAGGTGTTTAAGAACCAAAAATATTCAAGAAACGTCCACGATGTTTGGAAAGTTGGTTCATAAGGGGGCTAGTGTGTCTTAGGAAGTCTAATTAAGTAATTTAACCCCTCATATAAATACCCCCAACCCTCATTAGTCTAAGGACAACACTCAAAATAAACTCTCTTCCTTCTCTGTACTTTCTCTCTCTATTGGAAGACACCATTGAAGTTTAGCTTGGGAGGTGAATTGGGGGCTGATTAAGAACTAATTCACAATCAAAAGGTCATCCAATCTTAATGTATGGGATCTAATTCACCTTTTATACTTCTTTCCTCAAAGGTCTCCTCAAATGATTCTTCCAAAAGTTGAGTTCATGTGGGTTTCATTCAATTACGAATTGTATGTTATGAATTGAATTGCTCATGTTTTTCTTAGGTTATAATGAGTAGATTATCATGTATTGTAACTTGATTAGGATGAATTGATATGGTTTGGTCTAGATTGTAGATTTCGATCCTTACTTCTTAACCCTAGGTTTGATCTTAATATGAATTATGTTGGGTTCGATTCAATTGACTTCACTATTGGTTAAATCGTCCTTAACTACTGTTATTACATAGATCATAAACCTAATGTGATGAATTGTAGTGTTTCATGCTAGTTCTTGAGGTGTTGATCGATGTAAGAAAGACATACTTGGATATCATGTTTCAAGTCTTGAATCTAGTGTTGAATTAGGTGATAATGATTCCTCTAAATTCATTATCATGTTGGTTATTGTGTTACCTTGGTGTGATGATCCAAATTGGGTTGAGTTATGGGTTGATGGTAAAGCCCCTTTATGATGAACTATGGAGGAGTGTTGGTAAGTCTTGACAATCCTAATTCTCACTTCAATTGTGGTTAATTGTCATCAAGTTATGATGTTGTGTTGAAGTATACCTTGTTTAGAGTGATAGGATGGTATGATGATTGAATTGAAATGTCTTATGCTTTTGTTGTGAGGTTGCTTAGGGTGTATATGCTATAAGGATGATACCATGTAATTATGTATCTTATTATGATGTGATATGCAAGGGGTTGATCTCACTTATATGAATTGTGAATGAAAGGACTATTTCTCATGCAATTCTTATAGCGCTATGACGATGAATATACAAGGGCTAGACCCTATGACCTAAACTAAGTTTATGATGTTTAATAAAGCTCAAAGACATTTCAATAAAAAGGGACTAGCTTAGCACCGAGTGATATTGTATGTGAGAGGGTGACACCTTTCCACATTGGAAAGGTAGGGTTCACTACGGTTCTCACGGGTTGGATAGCCTCACGACTCAAATAGGGTGGAGAGTGATATTTCCTATGATGCCCCAAGTTCCATAACTATGTTGCCACCATAGGAATACTAGTTAGTGGATCCACCTAGATAGTTACGTTTATGTTAGGTTCTACCTTGGCCAGTAGACCACCTTTAATAGGTGTAAGGTTTCATGACACCGGATTCCACATTAGCTCATGTGGTCTATGTCGGTTAAGGCAAGAGTTCCCTAAATTAAAATGAATGAATGAAATATAAACTAATTAAAGTAACTTGATGGGTTTGACTTTAGCTTAGGTAGGGGTATGGGACTCTACCTATGCCTTGCACTAGTTTGCCTTGATAGGAACTTTGAGAAGTTAATATTATGTATATAAATGATGGTATAATGTAAATAAATTTGTATGTTGAATAAGATTCTTATGAATATGAAATTGGTTATCATTGTTAAAGAAGGAACATCATATGAGATGGAATACTATGCTCTGTGAAGTGAATTGCTACTTATGATCTTTAGTAGGTTACTTGATTAAGTAGGGTTATGGGGCTTTACTTGGTCATTGCACTTGTGGATTCATAAGGATTATAGTTGGTTGATTTGTTTTGCTATTTATATGATTTACTCTTATTCATGTTTTTGATGTTATTAAATGATGGTAGAGTTATATGAGATTTTGGGTTTAAGTATAATGATATGCATATGATATAATTAACTTGTTTAGTATGTTTAAAGGATTGGTTTGAATGACATGTTCTCATTAAATGTCCCTTTTTAGCATACTTTGATGATATGTGTGCATATGGTCTCATACTTAGTACCTGTGGCGTACTAACCCCATTTTCTCCCTTTTCCTCAAACATTTTAGGTTCCGGTCGTTGAAGTTTGACTTGAGGTGATTTGAAGGAAGACTTGGATATTCTATCATCCAAGTGGTAGGTCCTCATTTTCCCGAGGACGATGCCAATATTCTCTTTATGAAGTTACTTAGTTACTACAACTTTTGTATTGACTCTATTTCCTATTTGAGACAAAGTTGATAAAGCCTATATGCGCCTTTCTTTTATTGATGTAGGGCTATGCCCAATGTTATTGTTGTCGTTTAGATGGTTTTATGAAATGAGAAGGATTTATGATTCTATTTTCTTATTATATAAATGTGTGAAATAAAAGTAGAAGACTATGTAATCTTCTTATACGAACAAGTCTATGTATACTTGTTATAAATATGATTATGTGTATGTACAGGTCTATGCAAACCTCCGATTAGATTTAGTTTGAAAAAGTTTTAATTCTTCCGTATTTTTAATCGATGAATGCAATGATGTAAGACTAAGAGGCTTGTCATAGTCCTCAAAGAGGACGACGACGCCGGTTACGTCTAGGGGGTAAACCGGATGTGTCACTAGATCATGCGAGTTACCATGAAATCCAGTGTATGCCCCAGACCAAAAAGGGGTAATTCACCGGCTAAAGTGAATCCATGTCAAGTGTTTACCCCACACCGAAAAGGGGTGGCTCGCGGCTAAAGTGAACCAAGAATATTATTTTGAGCATTAACCAACATAGATCGTGTGAGATAGACATGAAATCCGATGTCTTCCCCACACCGAAAAGAGGTGATCTCACTGGCCAAGGTGAGACCGAAACATACCTAGCTCTCTTAGGTGGAATCCACAGGCTAGTTCCCATGTTGGCTAGACATAGTTCGAAGACTAGGAGATATTCGGAGACTCTTATCCACCGTGGTGGAGCCTCATCTCATGAGACTTACATGTGCAAGCACAAGCTCATAGCTAGACTATCAGTGCTTTGCTCACTGTCTTTTATCTTCTTATCTTTTAGAGTTGACTCAAACATTATGGAAGCTTCCTTATAGATTGAGGTTTACTTACTCTATTGATGACTTGTCATCCCTTTCTCTACATTGATGAAATGTGAATTTATCCTTACATAACATCTTTGGTGTTAATGAGACTTGTCTCACACGTTCTAACACCCTTTTTTGTGAGTATCTTAACATAGTAGTCTTAGGTGTAAGTAAGACTTGTCTCACTTTCTTTAACACCTCATTCTGGTCACTTTCTTAACTTAGACACTTTTAATTATGTTAATACTCACTTTACTTGCTTACGTTCATTTGGTAGCTTCATATCATCATTTATGGACGTTGATAACTTCATTGAATGAAATACTTATGTTCATAGTTCATTTGGTTAGGGCATGTTGGGACTTGTCCCAATGATTGGCATACCCTTGGTTATGGATTCATTGAATTACCTTAGATGTGCTTAAATTGTCATTTCAATACTTCGGCTATATGTGATTGGCATAAAATTTGTATTGGACTAGAAAATTTGGAAATGACTTCATAGCCAATTTATTGGCACAAGCCAAACATTCATTCAAATATAATTTCATGCAATCATTATTAGCCAATCTTATATCATAGCTAAGGCATAACATTATTAGCCATTTCACATAGCCTCATATGAATACTTTAATGAACATATTATCTCCAACAAGTCACTTTTAAGAGTAAGTATACACCATGACTGTAACACATCAAGCTTAGCACTTTCGGACACAAGTTAACGTAGCATCATTATTTATTTCACGTAAGGAATACTTAAAATCATACGAGTATAACCTATAGGCTCATTCGACATTTACAAATCAAGAAACCTAAACATTAAGATCAGCCAGCACCACATACAAAAAACATGATCGAGATTACATCTATATACTCATTGGAATCGGAAACAAGGATACTAGGGAAAAGGGCGTTCAACAAGAACATTGGGAAAAAACCCTAGTTTAGAGATTTCATAGATTCAAGAAGATGGAAAATACTCTTGGAGAAAGAATTCCAGGAGAGAAACCCATACATTATGTAGAATTGAATCTACGAAGATCACCTTGAACAAAACCTTAAAGAAAACCTTGAAATCGCTTAAGAGAAATTTTCTGTTTTTATAACGTTTTGCTCATTGTTTTTCTCACGATTGCGTACTATTTTAAGTCGTGAACTTTCTAGTGTTTTAACATGAGTCTAAGTCTTAGGAACTGATCTTGAATCATTCAACTTAGGATAATTAAGTTAATTAAATAAATTAATTAGTTAATTACTAAAATGCCCCTCCTAAGTTGACTAGAAATAGGAAAACATTTAACTTAGTAAATCTGAAATTTTTCCTAAGAGTTTCGGCCTTGCTTGTGAATTTTCCTTAATTAATTAATTCCTTAATTTAATTAATTAAGAGACCTAGGGCAATAACTAAAGTACCCCTAAGTCATAGGGACCATAACTAACCCTTTTGGACCATCCTAGGTTAGGTACAAGGTTGTCTCTTTAACTAGTTACTAGGTTAGTGTTACCCGATGAAGTCTTAAGTTGTCGTGCACTAATTGGTTTATTTCGGTTAGTCCTAGGTTAGTTAGCTAGTTAGATCAGTTAATTAGAGTCCAGAGTTTGTTAGGGAGTTAGGCCCCACATGGAGGGACCCTTGCACACGCCTGCCCCCTAACTACCCTAACCGAATTCGGTTAGGGTGGTCCCCTCCCTTGGCCGCTAAGCACATGTGTTGCTTGTGCTTTCCTAACTAACTATTCATAATGGTTCATTTGGAATGTTTACTTATTATCCCAAGGATCCTCACTATGTCCTTCGGCATTGCTTAATCTACATGATCATTTTAATTGATCATGTGCTATGGTATCTAGGCCTGACACTTGGATGCCTCACACCCAATTTGTGAGTTAAAGGAAAAAGCATTTTAGCCTAGGGTCTTCATTGCAGGTACATTTCTTGGACAAGCTCATTAATGTTAGAAAATTGGCTAACACCCTTTAAGCCAATATTTTCTAATGTGCCCAATATTTTGCTTATTTGCATATTATATAGAAATTGGCTAATACCCATTAGCCAATTTTCTATACTATACCCAATATTTCTCAATATTGGGCATTGGGATGCCTATGTACCCCCAATACACATTCTTAAAGACCTATTGGGCTCTTCACTAGACATGTAATTTTCCGGAATGTTACACCATAATACCAAAACCCTAATATTAAACACTAAACAATAGATATTACAACTCAAATCCTTAACCCCAAACACTAAAACCTAAAAAACAACCTAAACCTTAACTCTAACCCTAACATTAAGCCTAACCCTAACCCTACCACAAACCCTAAACCCCAAGCCCAAAATACCAAACCCCAAACATTAAACACAAAACCATTGATATTAAACCTCAAATCTTAATCCCTACACCCAAAAACCTAAAAAAAAAAAAAAATAACCCTAACCTTGACTCTAACCTTAATCCTAACCCTAACCATAAACCATAAACCCAAAACCCTAAGCCCAAATTACCAAAACCATAACATTAAATATTAAATCATAGATTTTAAACCTCAAATGCTAAACCTGAACCATAAAACCTAAAAAAATTCACACCCGAACCTTAATCCTATCCCTAACCCTAACCCTAAGCCTAAACCCTAAACCCTAAACCATAAGTCCAAAAAAAAGACTTAAGTCCAAAATACGAAAACACAAACATTAAACACTAAACATAGATTTTAAACCTCATATTCGAAACCACAAAACCTAAAACCTAAAAAAAACCTAAACCCTAACCCTAATCCTAACCCAAACCCTAACTTTAACCCTATCCCTAACCCTAAACCATTAACCCGAAACCCAAGCCCAAAATACAAAACCCAAACGTTAAACACTAAACCATATATTATAAACCAAAAATCCTAAACCCCAAAAGCTAAAACTAAAAAAAACATATACCCTAACCTTACCCTATCCCTAACATGAACCCTAACCCTAACCTTATCCTTAACGCTAACCCTAAACCCTAAACCTAAAACCAAAGCCCAAATTACAAAACCCTAACATTAAACACTAAATTATAGATATTACAACTTAAATCATTAACCCTAAACCCTAAAACCTAAAAAAAACCTAAACCCTAAACCTATCCCTGACATTAACCCTAACTGACCCTGCCATAAACCCTAAACCCCAAGCCCAAAATACCAACATCCAAAAATTAAACACAACCATGATATTAAACCTCAAATCCTAAACCCCCAAATCCTAAAAAAAACCTAACCCTAACCCTAACCCTAACCTTAACCCTAACCCTAACCCTAAACCATAAATCCAAAACCCTAATAAAAAAATACCAAAACCCAAACATTAAATACTAAACCATAGATGTTAACGTCAAATGTTAAACCTTGAACATAAAACATAAAAAAACCTACACCCAACCCTAATCATAACCCTAACCCTAAACCCTAAACTCTAAGTCCAAAACAAAGTCGAAAAAAAACCCTTAGTTCAAAATACCAAAACTCAAACATTAAACACTAAACCATATATTTTAAACCTCAAATCCTAAACCAAAACCCTAAAACCTAAAAAAAAACTAAACCCTAACCCTAACCCTAACGCAAACCTCAACCCTAACCTTAACCCTTAACCCTAACCCTAAATCATTAACCTGAGACCCTAAGTCCAAAATACAAAACACAAATATAAACACGAAACAATAGATTTTAAACCAAAATCCTAAACCACAAAACCTATAACCTAAAAAACGTTAAACCCTAACCCTAACAAACCCTAACCCTAACCCTATCCTTAACCCTAACCCTAAACCCTAAACCCAAAACCCAAAGCCCAAAATACAAAAACCCTAACATTAAATACTAAACTATAGATATTACAACTCAAGTCTTTAACCCAAATGCTAAAACCTAAAACACAACTTAAACCCTAACACAAACCTAACATTAACCCTAACCCTATCATAAACCCTAACCCCAAGACCAAAATACCCAAACCTAAACATTAAACACTAAACCATTTATTGAAACCTCAAATCCTAAACCCTAAACCCAAAAACCTAAAAAAAACTAAACCCTAACCCTAACCCTAACCCTAAACCATAAATCCGAAACCCTAAGCCAAAAATATATAAAAAAGCCAAATTAGTTCTCTCTCTAACTTATCTCACTAGACCAAACACTCCCTAAAGTTACACTTAAAGACGCGCCTAACGGCTAGTTCTGTAAGGCCAAACATGGCGCGTGAGCCGCCGGCGGTAAATCTCAGACCGCCGGACCAGCCCCAGAAGGGGCGCTTGGAGGAAAGGAACCCAACCTTACTCAAATCCCCTCTAATTCATCGACCAACTCCGGGAAATCGAAATCTCAAGGCGCGATGAAACAGTGAGGTTTCTCGAAGGGAAGAAGAGGGAACAACAATAATATTTCCTCAGACTCAATCAGGTGTAATCAAGATTACCATAGTGAAAGGAATGATTCTAGTCAGTTAAACCTACAACATAATCAATTTTCAAGAAATACTGACGAACCAATCGAAAGAATCGAAGGGGGCTCTGGGAATATCGCGAATAAAGCTCACGAAGGTAAAGAGCAATTCGATCATCTTCCCAACGAAATCACGAGGAAATACTTACTGGGGTTGACTCACAAGGGGAAGTTGTTCATCTTACAGCAATTTCAAGCGAAATGGAACTAAAAATCGTCGGTAACAAGAGCGCAGGTGTTCAAAATGACAGTAGAAAGAACAGTGTTACATGCGAAGCATATGAGAGGATTAACACTAAGCAAGGAACGAATTACAGTAACACCTCTGTTGGTACAACTCATGGAGGTAATCAGAAGGATAATCGTAGATAGCTGAACATGGAAAAGAACATTGATGAAGAAACACTTCGAGTGGAAGCTGGGGAAACAAGCTTAGCCTCTAAGCTTCCACACAACAAGGACTTAGTTCGTGAACAGGATACTATTGAAGTGGAGAGTTCAGCAAACTCTTCATTTGCATTCAATCCTAATGTTGCAGATGTTCAAGGACATGGCCATCAACAAACCTTCAAGGAGCAAGCAGGGGAGGCAAATCAAACAGGTAACCATACTAACTACAACTCTAATTTCAACTATACTAGTAATAATGTTAACAATGGCCATGAGCATGAAAATGCCATGGGAAAGTCAGCTGGTAGGAATAGTGTTCAGGAGCAGGGGGAGGTTAGCACCCAAAATGTGTACCAACAGGAAAATGATTACTATGAGAAGGACAACATCAAAGGGAACTTGGAGAGTAGAACTAGTAATCAAGGTAAGGGGAAAATGGTTAAGAGTGACAAGAAACAATGGGAGCAAAACAAGAACAATGAGGAAAGGAATCAGGAGTTGAATCAGCAGGAAAATCAGCAGGACAACAGTAGGCAAAACCTCTATCATAGAGAATTCTCTAAGATTTCTAGTAACTTTGAGAAAAGGTCCTAATGGTCAAAATGCTAATCAAAATGTTCCTAACCTCAATACCAACTCCTCCAACAATAATAAGAATATCCCAGCTTCAAACAGGACAGGTTCAGGAACCTGCTCCTTATACTGTGGTCCAAACTTTGGCAACAAGACTGAGACACATACATGCTGCTCAAGCTCCAACTGTTGTGCTGAGAACTGCTCCCAGACAAACTACCAAGCAAGGACAGCCGCTGTAATCTTTGATATGTATGACTATATGCATACATTGACTGTGGATTGCAAGTATACTCTAGTGGGGAAGTTTAGTACTACCATGCCTAAGGTGGAGCTTATAAGGAAGAGTTTTATACAACAAACTCAATTAAGTGGTGGGGGGGGGTCAACATAGCACACTACAATGCAAAACATGTTTTTATTGATTTACAAAATGAGTTAGATTATAACACAGTCTGGACTCAGCAAAGAATGACTATTGAAGGAAAATTGATGAGGATACAAGCTTGGACACCTTTCTTTACACCTGAGGAGGAAACCCCTATTGTGCCTGTATGGATTTTGTTACCTGGATTACCTTGGCATTGCTACAAAAAACCTTTCCTTACTCCCTTGTTGGAATCAGTTGGCAAGGTTTTATATCTAGACACTGCTTCTATTAAAAGGTCAAGGGCTGGAATGGGCAAAGTTAAGATGCAAATAGACTTGACTAAACCTAGACCTAGACATGTTTGGATAGGACTAGATCCTGAGGATGACACCATTGGAACCTGGCAGCCAGTGGAATATGAGAATGTTCCCCCATACTGTGAGTATTGTAGACATCAGGGGCATGATATTGAAGAATGTAAATCCAAAATGAGGGATGAGGAGTATAGACAGAGAAAGGAAAAGGAAAGTGAGAAGAAAAACAAAAACAAAGATACCACCAAAGCAAGAGAACAGGAAGATAGACAGAACACCAGCAAGGAGACTAGAGAACAACAACAACAGCAAGGTAAAGACAATAACAGGCAGAGGCAAACAGAACAGCAAAAAGAGAAGGAATGGCAAACTCAAAAAAGGAAAAATACAAGACAACAGGAGCATGCAACTTCAAAGACTATGTGGAAACCTACTGCCACAAACCAGACTACAAAAGATAACCAACAAGCAGGTATAACTACTAATTCTCAACAATTATCTTTTACTAATCTGGAATTGCAGGAAGATCACAATGCACAAAGAGAGGACAGAGGAAACAAAGATCAAAGTGTGGTAGAAGCAATAAACAAGAAAATAAAAGAAAACACTGCAAGTAAGCAAGGCATGCCAAGGCAAAAGGAAGGCAATAACAAAAATGCAGAATCTCCAGAGCAGGAAACAAATCAGGAAAGGAACACAAGCCAAGGAAATCAAAACAAGGAACAAGTGAGAAGCATAGCAGATCAGCAACAACTGCAGCAGCAAAAGGAAGGGATAAATAACAATTCAGGTATCATAGCTGAGAACCCTATAACTAGTGATTTGAATATCTCTGATAGTAGGTTGGTTGTAGCTGTTGGAGTGATGGAAGGGGGATGTCAGGAGAGCACTACTAACATGCAGGAAGGGGTAACCAAAGGGGGAAACTACCTCATGAAGGGCATGAGGAGGAATACACTGACCAAAACTCTGACTATAGAGACCATAATAGCAGGAAAAAGCAACAAAAGGAGAACACACAAAAAAGACAGGAAAAGGAACAACAAAAGGACAACAGACCTACAAGCAACAAGGAAATGCATTAGGGAATACAAAGTAGGGACACTGAAAACATCAAGTCCCAAAATAGGAACAACAAGGAGAAGGAGTTGGACAACAATGCTACTAAAGGTACTACAGAAAATACTTCAAGGAGCAGAAACAAGCCCAGCAAACAGAAAAGAGATGCTGCTAAGAGAAGACTCAATAAACAACAAAAGACAGATTAGGAAAACCAACAAGGAAGGAGTGTGAATTCAGGTAAGGAGGTGGAGGTTGAGGACAATCAACAAGGTCAGATCAACAATTTTAATCAGACTAAAATACTAACACCTCCTCCCAGAGCACCAACTGATAAAGAATATGGCAAATGCCAAGTCAATACTGCCCCCCTAATTGATGAATATGAGGTTATCAATTCAGAAGATGAAGTTGAAAGAAATGATCAATATGGACAGGAATCAAAGGATGATGATGAGACTAGTGATGCTATGATAAGAGCATTTAGTCCTCAAAATGATCAAGATTTGGAGGAGGAGATTCAACAGGTGACTCAAACTCAAGGTTTATCTCCAAGAAGATTGAAATATGAGAAATTCCATTTCCAAAATCAAGACATTAAAACTGCCACTGCTGGCAGACCAAACACAAGGCTTTTCTCTTCTAGAGTTTCCCAATGATTAGTACAATCATTTGGAATGTGAGGGGAATCAACACTCAGGGAGTCATGGAAAGAATCAAAATGTTCAAGAGAATGTATCACCTAGCCATTATTGCTATTCTAGAGCCTTTTGCAGATAGTAGTAATGTAATGAGCTTCAAGAATCAACTAGCCATGGACAATGCAATAGCCAACTGCAATGGTAAAATATGGCTTTTTTGGAATGGGGATGTTGACTGTGTGGTGAAAGATCAGGATGAGCAGCAAATTACCTGTGATTTCAGCCACAATGAGCTTCAAAAACAATTCACCATGACCTTTGTCTATGCCAAATGTAAAGAGTACCTAAGAAGACCTCTATGGGATAAAATGCTCCAGCAAGCAGATATTGAGGACAAACCTTGGTGCTCAGTGGGGGATTATAATGTTATAACTTCCACTGAGGAAAAACTAGGGGGAATTCCTTACAATATCAGGAAAAGTCTGGACTTCATTGCCATTATAGAAGCCTGTGGTCTGATGGACATGGGTTTTAGTGGCCAAAAGTTCACTTGGTCTAATAATAGAGGCATCAATCAAAGGATCTGGAAAAGGCTAGATAGAGGGTTGATAAATGATAAATGGCTTGAAACTATGCCTCAAACTACCATCACCCACCTTCCTTCTACTGGTTCTGATCATTGTCCTTTGTTATTGGAGATCATTAACAATGAGGGGAGCCATACCAAGTATTTCAAATTCCTTAATTGTTGGGTGGATAGCCCTAACTTTTTAGGAACTGTGAAATCTTGTTGGGAAAGGGAGGTGAATGGAAATAGTATGTGGAGATTTCACCATAAGATGAAAAGGCTCTCTAATACTCTGAGTAATTGGTCCAAAGAGGAATTTGGGGATATTTTCAAGAAAGTTAGAGAGTTTGAAGGAAAAGTTAAAGATGCTGAGGAAACTTTGATTCAAAACAATAGTGTTACCAACAGAGAAAGTCTACATGAAATTAATGCCCAATATATTAGATATCTCAAGTTGGAGGATGCTATTATGAAACAGAAATCTCAGTTACACTGGTTCAAGGAAGGGGATACTAATTCTAAATTCTTCCATTCCTGGATAAGGGGTAGAAGGAGAAGGCTTTTCATTCACAGAATCCATGATAAAGGTGAATGGATACAAGGAGATGAAAACATAGGAGAGGCTGCCTGTGAGTACTTTCAAGAGTTGTTTACAGGGGAGAGCAAAAGTATCAATGAGACAAACCTAGAGTGCATCCCTAGAATGGTAAATCAAGAGCAAAATGACAGACTTACTTCTCAACCTACTATGTCTGAGCTTCAAGAAGTGGTTTTTTCTATGAACCCCAATTCTGCAGCAGGGCCTGATGGTATAAATGGGTTTTTCTTTCAAAAATGTTGGCACATTATCAATCAAGACTTGATGGGGGTGGTGCTAGCTTTTTTCAGTGGCCAAGAAATCCCCAAGTACTTTTCTCACTCTTGTATAGTACTTCTACCCAAGGTGAATAATCCTAACAAACTGAAAGAGTTCAGGCCTATTAGTCTGAGCAATTTCATTAGTAAAATCATCTCCAAACTGTTGAGTACAAGATTGAGTCCTATTCTCCCTAACTTGATCTCTCTCAACCAGTCTGGTTTTGTGAAGGGTAGAAGTATAACTGAAAATATCATGCTGGCACAGGAAATCACTCATCAGATTAAAAAGCCAAACATAGGTAGCAATGTCATTATCAAGCTTGACATGGCTAAGGCCTATGACAGAGTTTCTTGGGCTTACATATGCTTGGTCTTAAGGAAGATGGGTTTTGAGGAAACTTTCATTGATATGGTGTGGAGAACCATGGCTAATAATTGGTACTCTATCATAATTAATGGAAGAAGATTTGGCTTTTTCCAATCCTCTAGGGGCCTCAAGCAAGGAGACCCCCTTTCCCCTGCCCTATTTATTTTAGGTGCAGAGATGCTTTCAAGATCTTTAAATGGTCTCCATAATCATCAAGATTACCATGGCTTTGTCATGGAAAGAAGGGGACCCCAAGTGAACCATCTGAGTTTTGCAGATGACACCATCTTGTTTACTTCAGGAAGGGTTAAGTCTCTCCAACTCATCATGCAGACTCTCACAACATATGAGGATACTTCTGGCCAGTTGATTAATTGTGAGAAAAGTCACTTTATGGTCCACCAAAATGTTTTTGACAGCACAAAGGAAAGAATTAAAAGGATCACTGGGTTCAAACAGAAGCAGGGTATTACCACTTATCTGGGGTGTCCACTCTTTGTGGGTAGGCCCAGGATTTCATACTTCTCTGACCTTGTCTCTAAAGTTATTTGCAGGATTACAGGGTGGCAAACCAAGCAACTAAACTATGGAGGCAGGGCTGTGTTGATTAAGCATGTTCTTCAAGCCTGCTCATTCATCTAATTTCAGCTATCACCCCCCTGCCACTATAATTAAGCAAATACAAATGTTGATGGCAGACTTCTTCTGGGGATGGAAGAGTGACAAAAAGAAGTATCATTGGGCCTCCTGGAAGAACCTCAGCTATCCTATTGAGGAAGGAGGGGTGGGAATGAAAAATCTGAAGGATGTGTGCTTAGCTTTCCAATATAAACAGTGGTGGACCTTTAGAGCTAAGCACACACTGTGGGGAGAATTCATCAAAGCCAAATACTGCCAAAGATCAAATCCTATCTGCAAGAAATGGGATTTTGGGGATTCACTGAATTGGAAACACATGATACATAACAGGTGTAATGTTGAGCAACACATTCAATGGAAGCTGAACTCAGGGAATTGCTCCTTTTGGTGGGACAACTGGACAGGGGAAGGACATCTTGCTCAGTTTTCTAGCAGCAGTCACAGGTTTGACACCAAGAAAGTAGCTGAATTTTGGGTAGAAGGCCAGTGGAACTATCAAATGTTGGTTCAATAGGCACCACCTAGCCAGCTGGCTACTATCTTAGCAATACCTGTTCCTCAGCAACAAACTTCAGACCAAGCTTATTGGAAAGTCAAATCCAATGGCATGTTCACTTGTTCTTCAACTTGGAATGAAATCAGGGAAAAAGGACCCAAAGATTAATTCAGGCCTCTCATTTGGCACAGGCACACACCATTTAAAACCTCCTTCCTCCTTTGGAGAGCTTTAAATGGGAAGTTACCTACTAATGAGAAGTTAACTAATTTTGTTTTAGAACCTTCTAGTTGTTTTTGTTGCAGGAACAGGGCAGGATCAGATACCATCAACCATATCTTCAACAATGGTGAATTTGCTAGGGAGGTCTGGAGATGTTTTGCAAATAGAGCAGGGGTGGAAGTTGATCACAGCTCACTGAGGCAGCTTATAACTCAATGGTGGTCAATGAAACACAACAATGAAGATCATAAACTCATCCTCCAGACTTCCCAATACTCATCTGTTGGAATCTATGGAAACATAGATGTGCATGTAAATATGGAGCAAGAACCCCTAATGGCACCAGAGTCAGGTATGCAATTTATAGTGTTAACTATAAGCTTATAAACTCTGTTTTTCCTCAGGTGAGCTGGCCCCCTACTTGGTGTGGAATCCAACTAGCTGAAAGATGTAACCATGTGACAAAGGTGCAGAAGATAGCCTGGACAAGACCACCTGATCAATGGATCAAAGTTAATACAGATGGTAGTGCACTAGACAACCCAGGCAAGATAGGGGTAGGAGGCATTCTAAGGGATCATGAAGGCAATCTTATCCTAGCATTTACCTCACCCCTGGGAAGTGGTACAAATAATCAGGCAGAAATAGGAGCAGCCATCTTTGGTATGTCTTGGGCACTGGAACTAGGCTACATGAAGATCATTTTGGAAATGGATTCCATGCTAATTGTCAACTGGATACTCCAAAAAACTACTCCTCAATGGAGTATTTGCGATCATTTGGACAGACTGAGAGGCCTCATAGCTCAAATTCAGGAATTCAAATGCACTCATGTTTTCAGGGAAGCTAACTGGGTTGCAGATGCATTGTCCAAACATAGGCACAAAATCACTTGTACGGAAATTTATTCACCAGTCAAGAGTTACCTAAAGAGGCAAAGGCTTACTTTCAGTTAGATTTAATGGAGATGCCAAGCTTCAGAAGGAAAAAGACAGAGAAGATCAAAGAACCTCCTTAAACATTCTAATAG